>DXKC01008102.1:0-11746 GCA_031170775.1 Cymbopogon citratus
AGCACTTGATTCATTTTTATTAGTAATATTATTTGATATACATATATTCCGATATAATATTCTAGTTGTCAATAAAGTTTTCTTAATATACATATACTCGAGAGAAATTTTACGGAATATTCTTTCAATATATATATACTATTAATAAAGTTTGGTGCACCACATCATACTACATTACGAGGTGAACCTTGAGCTCCTCACACAAAGAGCAGCCACGGCTATCTTTGCCACAGCCACGGCTATCTTTGCCACAGCCACAATGGGGTCCAATCCAACGTCGTCCACAGCCGCCACGATGGGTCCATTCCGACGTCATCCATGACCTCACGGAGGGGCACATCTAGTTGTGGGTGGGGTGGGGGTGAGGGGGCTTTTGAGCCCCCCACCCCAACTGTCACCATAGAGTTCTCACAAAAAAAATTAATCACACCTTTTCTATTTTTACACACTTTAAACTGTTTCAAACTATTTAATAAGCATAAACCTAAACAAATCTATAACTCAAATAATGATCCAATGAGCATAAAATTTTTAATGCATATTAAGCATACAATGATTAGTCCACCGTAAAAATTTCACCACAATAGGACTATAGAAACTCCAGTTATGAATTAATTACATAAAAGCATAAACAAGAACTAGAGTAAACATTTTATACTAAAACATACAATATCATATATTTACTGTGTAGATCCACTCATGTGGAGTCCAATAAAATTGGATTTTTTATTTTATAGTTTTTCAGTGATTTGCCATGATCTCTCGAAGATTCAGCCAAAATAAATATAAAAGAAAAAGAGAAAAACTACCCATGGAGGTTTATGTCCAGTTTGAAAAGATGGGAGAGGAGTTATGTTTGGCTTTTAAAAACTGACTTTTGTGATGGTTGACGGAGGTAGACTTTTCCCTATTACAGAGAAATGAAAAGCCCAATATGGCTGCCGAAGCAGAAGACCTCGACCTTGCAACGGGCTTTCCATGGCAATCTGTGCGCTTTCCTGGTGCCTGAAAAACAGAAACAGGCCACCTCCACTTGGCAAAATCGCATTCCTGGTGCCTCGGAAACAGAAACAGAATGGCCGCATACTGGGCATATTGGACAAGATCCAGAAAGACATCAGCACGCTGCCATTCAACATTTTAACAACAGCCACGGAAATGCAAAAGCTCCATAAACACATTTCTGCATCAGCTTGCTGCTATCTCTCAAGATCTTCACAGTTCACACAAATGCACAAGCTCCAGGCACATTTCAACATGCCTCCTTCTAACATAAAATCTTCACAAGTTCAGTCTAGGATGCTCAAGTTAGAAGGGGGCAAAAGACGAAAGAATCATATGGTACACTGTTATTACAATCCCAGTCTCCAACTACAAAGCACTACATCAACTCACTAATAACATGAACCCATCAACTAGAATCAATCAATCCTCATAAACAAGTCCTTCGTCAGGTATCTGGAAAGCGTTTTCATCCCCAACACAACGGCACTATGGCAGTATGGGAGGCCAAACTGCACTATTAGGCCAACAAACTTCATCTTGAAGCTCTTGAGAATAACCCACTAGGCACTAGTAGATACTACATCAGTCCTGTCTGCAACCGAGTCTTGGTCAGAAGAATCATGTTAGCTTTTTTTACAAACATCTCTCCAATTCTACCAGGGAATACAGCTACAAAAACTATCTCAGGAGCATCATTCTTTTGGATGCCATGTCTGGGACAAGGACCACGGCCTCACAAATCAGCTCCGTCTGAACCAAACCACTTACAGTTAAAGGTGAAATACCAGCGGAACCAAGTTCGATGTTTACAGCGCTGCAGAATTTATCAGCTTCTGGTGGTTCAAGGAAAATGGTAGGTGGAGACTGGAGAGCCTGGGTGCAGGTTATTAGGTTAACTTTCTGAAGAAGGTTGTATCATGGACACATGGCCTGCAGAAATCACCAAACCTCAAGTCAGATTAATAATTTATTTGACATGCTAATTCACCACCATATTAAAACTGAATGTCATCAAGGAATAGTTTTTTTTTTTTTTGAACGCAAAGGAACAGATAATTGCTTCTAGAACCTAGATTCATTCAGTAAATAAGCATTTCGTGGTTTTAACTCTGGACATGTCAAAAAGCAATTAACAGTAGCATGGTACATTGTTTCACCATGCCTAACTATTACTACATCTGTGGTGAACTAACTTTGGTCTTCTTAACTACTGCATGCTGGACTACTAAACGTGCACCAGGTCTATATCTGCTTTAAAAAGCATGGATCCCATGTAAATGTAGTTGACACTTGCCAGGTTGCCAGTGATCAATACGAGTTACTTTTGCTTCAGAGACAATACCACATTAAAGGAATGATGCTACATTAGCTTGTCTCCATGGAAAGTTGTATTATTACTATTCTCATAAGTTTACAAACCAGTACAGAAGTGCATAGCACTATGTATCTATATGTTTGGAAACACCCTTAAGGCATTCTACATCTCAACTGGTAGCATGAAAAAAAATCCTGCATACCTTCTAAGAGTCAATAGAGAATCATGTGGTGGCATATTATTTTCTATCCCATCTTATGAAACTATATTTCTGTTATAAAGAAAGAAAAGATACCTATGTCATAGTATGGCTTACAGCCTTACAGAACAAGGTAACCAAACCCTAAACCATATTGTGCTTCTGTTATTTGGAAAGAAAAGATACCTATATCGGTCTGGTTTGCAAAACAAGGTAAGTAACCAAAGACTAAAATAGGCAATTTAATCGATTGAAGTTATCAGATCTAACAGAGCAACACAAGACATAATGCAGTTTTGAACTGCTCAACAAGGGATAATATGGAGGGAACAGAAGTAAAAAACGAGTTACAAGTATGCCAAGGGACATAGGCAAGGAAATATTCTCTTGTATTTACAACTAAATCCGTTCCAAATTATAGTTCGTTTGACTTTTTCTACCCCAAGTTTGACCACTCGTCTTATTAAAAAATTTGAGCAAAATATCACCTCTTTTGTTGTGACATGCTGTTTTATTAACAAAAGTTCTCCAATAATGACTAATTTGACTATGTTTGCACATATTTTTTTGAATAAGACGAGTGATCAAACATGGGGTTGAAAAGTCAAATGAACTATAATTTGGAACGGAGGGAGTACTTTACAAGCAAATTCCTTTGTCATATCTTCCGCATATTATAAACACTCTAATACAGTCTTAGGCAACTGATTGGAGGGGAGGGTGCATGAGCAGGATAGCCATAATACCAAACTTCCAGAACAATTTTTTAGAGTCTAATCCAAGTAGTTGGTTAACCAAACTCTCTTTTTGGTGTATATATCCAGATTAAATTCCTCTTAACATGGGCCTGTTTTGATGCATAGGGCTAGTTGTTCGCCAGCTAATTTTTAGCTTCAGCTCCAGCCCATCCAAACAAAGGGTTAATAAGTTGGCTAATTTTTTAGCGAAGCCTCCGACTAGTTATAAACCAACTAGCTGGCCAACTCCAGCTAATTCAGGCTAATTTTTAGGCCCACCTAATAACTAGCCCTAGATGATCCAAATAGGCCCATAAACTAGTATATCCTCCTCACTGTGCATTGCACATTATGAATTGGTGAATGCATGCAGTACAATCTATACTCTCTTGAATGGAACACGTGAGGGCATATAAACATGCATCATTATTGCTCAAAAGTAGTTCAATTGCAAATAGTACTAAGCAGAGCAAGCCTCCTAAATGATACTAAATATTAACATCCCAGATTTTCTACCATCCAAGACTAGTCAAAGTGGGTAAAGCTAACAAATAGATGCTTAGATATTTTTGTAAGAGCTCTTTATTGCCCTGCATGAGCCCCAAAAAAATCAACACAAACATACACTAACACATAGCCCAGCTAAAATTGGCAAATCGTTCCACCACTTTGATGCACACAACTAAATGATTTTCAACTAATTGGCAAATCGTTCCACCACTTTGATGCACACAACTAAATGATTTTCAACTAAATGGGTTTCGTTAACATTGGCTTCTAGAGCAATTGACACCCTGGACCAATGAGTTACCACAAGATAAATGTTTACTACATACCTCAAGATTCTGGAAACTGATTTTCCACAATTACACCATGATGCAACTCCAGTCTGGGTACCGCACTTCCTCCGGAAACAACTTTAGAGCTGAGGAAGTTCTTGTGGGTTCTCCATTGATGCCCTTAATATCATGCCCGCTCTCCGCTTCTTGTCATCCTTTGCTTCCTCTTTCAAGAAGGAAGGATCTTCCCTCAGGTCCAGGGCTCTTGAATTCAGAGCTGCTGCTAATGGCTTCTTTTCAAAACCAAGCTTAAGATGCACCGGAGCCCTCTCTTTGGGAACAATGCTTCTTTGATTTTGATCCAAAGCTGTTCCAGCATCAATCTCCCTGACAGGTCTAGCTTGGATAGCTGGCGCAAATGCCTCAAGGACAGAGAGTTTCTTCTTCTCAGGAGGCATATCGACCTCAGATACATCCTTCTCTCCAGGCGGCAATGCTGGCTCAAGAAACGGGTTCCTCTTTGTCCCAGCTGCCTGTATCTCCTTCCCCTTCTCTGCGCTATCCTGCGCCACCGCAACCGCTGGACGAAACCCATCCGCGCCTGCCATAGCCAGCCTTCGCTGCAAGCTGAGCAGGGATTTCTCAGCCTTCCTCCGTTGCCGCAACTGCTCCACCTTGTCCACCCTGTCCTTGGTCGCCGGCGGCTCAACCCAATCCTCCGTGTTCACATAGGTGTGCGGATCCGGGAACGCTGGCAGCCACTCCGGCACGTGCTTCATCCCAGCCTCCCTCCCCGCCTCAGACTCCTCCGCCGCCGTCGCTGGGCTGGCAGAAGAGGGCTGCAGCTGTGGATGCGCGCGCTGGACGGGGAACCTGGGCAGCGGGCGCGCGAACGGCACCTCGTCCTTGGAGTCAACAAACGCCATGAGGTCCCTGACGACGCCGGAGCCGACGAGGCAGCGGCCCGTGGCGGCCGCGCCCGCGAAGCCGTCCGTGTCTGCGCCCACCTCCTCGAGCGCCTGGATGACGTCGAGCTCGTTGGCGAGCGCGCGGCCGGCGTGGTTGGCGTGGAACGCGGCGGACCGGCCCAGGTGCGTGATGTAGCGCAGGAGCACGTCCACGACCGCGTCCACCGCCGACCGGTGCGCGCAGTCGAACCCCGCGGCCTCCAGCGCCTGCGCCACCGCCGCTCGCGCCACCGCCCGCCCGAACTCGTCCCCGCTCCCGCACCCGCTGCCTCCTCCTCCGCTCATATCTCCGCCGCTTCTCCTCCCCCCGCTTTCCAGACACTCATGCCGCCGAGGCGCCGCGCCTAGCAGCGCGGGTCACAGATCCGGGCGGCGCTAGGGTTCAGATCCCTCCGACAGCACCACCGGCCGGCCGACAACACCCAACCAAGCTCGCTCTCGCTGCCGGCTGGCTGGCCCGGGTGGGGTGATTCGAGCTGGAATTCAAATTCAACCTCCAAATGGCCGATTAGAATTCGAGACGGGGCGAGCGCGCGGTGGATTGGGCGGGAAATCGATGGGGGGTGAGTAGGCGGAGGGGAGAGGGGGAGATGGTGGTGGTGGTGGCCGGAGGGCAGGTCTCGTCTTTATAGAGGCGGCGGCGGCGGTGGGCTGGATGGATTCGCGTGTGTGCCAGGCGGGGGACGCGGAGCGAGGAGGGCAGAGGCATGCGTGGCCATTCGATTGGACGCGCCACTCGCGCCGCGGGTACTTTTTCCAGCGAGGATCGCCAGGCCCAGCACGGCCCACGACGGCCTGCCTTAGACAAAGCAGCCGGCCGGCCGGCCGGCCACCTTTTTAGGTTTAACCACGTCCAGTCGTTAGTCGTTACATGATCAATCAGAACAAGGATCTTATGTGACTCAAAAGTCTGAAGACTGACAGACAGGGACAACAGATAGTAGCATGTCACAGGTGTAAATTGTGATGGTCCGTGACAACTGACAATGATGCTCCATCGAACTAAGCTCTACAGAACCAAACCATGAGCAGCTGAAGCGTGTTCATGGCTGATCTGTGAGAAATGGTTGGCGTATGGCGTCCGGAGCTTCGACGCCACTGGAGAAGCTGGACTCCGGTGAAGACGCCGCCATTGGAGAAGCGTGTTCGTCAGCTTCATCATAGTGGCTGTATAGTGTTGATGGATATGCTGCCACCCAGTACACACGGCGAGTTGTCATTGCATATGCTGGTGAAACGGCACGCTGCCTGCTGATGCCTGGTTCGCGGCCCTGTTGCTGCCGAAGTTCTTGCGGTTCGACTCCCTCGCTATCCTTGAACCAAACTGCGTAAAAGTATTGGATGGACGGAGGTAGTGTCAGGTTTAAGCTTGTATGCGGAAAACTGCTTGTGTGGTGTAGGATGCGTGGAACCACACGATGAAAACAATGCTGGTTGTATAATTATTGTGGCACTGACATGTATCAGATGTTTAAGCATACTCCTAGATTTTGTTACTAATTGGGTAGTTTTTACCATTATTTTATCATGGATTTTTGCTAATAGTTGGGTATTTTTACCAACCAAGGTCAGGTATTTGGTTAGAATATGCACCTGGATCGCACGCTTTGGCTGAAGAGCGGCTTCTTGTAGGCCCAGCAACCTTGCAACCTACATAAATAGGTCGTGGTGGTTGTTATTAGCCAACCTTTATGCATGTAACAGAAAGAACTGCAAACCATCACCAAATCAGCCTTCGATTTCGATATTTCTCAAGGGTATTTTGCAACAGTTGCACTCATTTGCCACCCTGGCAACTGTGTCATTAGACAAAACCATTCTATCCACACAACTGATGCACTCAGCAAGTATGAGTTAATTTGCAATGCAAACTAACATATATGTAAAAACTTCTGTTCGAAGTAAGGCAAATTATGTGCAAACCTCTCTCAATATCTTCTTGTCACCCTTTCCAACAGGTTCATCAAGTTTAGCAATTTCCCATAACGGAATTTCCAACAGAGTTTTTATCACGTTCTCATCAAGGAATGGGAAACGGGCCTACATAATGTACAGTAGTACACGTTAGATAGCCAAAAAAACTAAACCCATAACTGAAAATGCTAGGCATTCAAATTCATAATCCAAGGAAAGACAGCTTACCTCCTTGCCATGATCAGATATGCACCTATCATCTCTTCCCATGTTCCTTTTCCATATTCTCTGCACATCTAGTCTCATCTCCTGATCCAATGCGTTCCAACTAAATTGAAGCACAAAAGCTCAAACCAATTAGAATTCTTACCATTACAGTGCAGTGCCGTAGGCTCAAGAGCCTTTCCCGCACAAATATGTAAAGGTTGGTGCTTGAACCCTGGACCTCTGGTCACAGGCGGTAAAGCTCTACCGCTTGCACCAGGGCCACCCTTCTACCATTACAGTGCTTGAACATTTCAATTGATATCCATCATATTAAGTACAACAAATCAAACTGATGTATGGACATACCCTCCAAGCCTAAATTTAGTCCGATGTCTACCATAACCAGCACACTGCTCATCAGCACCAGAACCCACTATAAGGACTCTAGATCTTGACCTGTACTTATAGCGAGAACCGTCTTGCATATGACATATACTTCCATCCACCCAACCATCCCCACCAGCAGCCAACCAGAGAGCAATACCAATGTTCAAATCCTGTAGAACAGATCCAATGTTTGATAACTCCGCCATGAGTTACACCCTCTGTTCCAAATTACAGTTCACTTTGGCTTTGTCTTGAGTCAAACCTCAACTTTGACCAGATTTTTAGAAAAAGTATATTAACATCTACAGTTCAAATAAACACATTTCCAAAATATATTCCATGGAGAATTTAATGAAACAATTTTGACAGTATAGATGCTGGTGCATTTTTCTATAAACTTGGTCACAAAACCAAAGTGAACTATAATTTGGGACAGAGGTGGTAATAAAGACAAAATTTCAAGTTTATGCCATTCCAAAACCCCAATCCACAAACATGTAAACAGAGTGCAAGTGAACAAACAATGTATGTGGCATGTTTCAAACTCTGTGTCATGAGAAGCAATGGAATGAACATATAAAGCTTTAATAAAAGGATACACACCATATAGGTATTGGAAGGGTGTATGAGTGACATCACATGTTCACTTTCCCCTTTCAAGTCTGTCAAAGCAGTGTCAATCTCAACAAGACGCCATCTGCAATTTAAGAACACAGAGACAATAAAACAAATACTTCAGCTTAAAGTCACAGTGCAACACAGCATTTATAGCTAAACTGAAATGGATTACAAACTTGCATGAATAGCCAGGAAAGCATACAAGCAAAGATGCAAGAGTGCATGAAGAAAAGAACATGAGACATCATAAATGACAAGGAATTCATAAAGGTATAGTAGGAATCTCATTCCCCCAAAAAGGAAACTGGGTGCAGGTATCATCGTTATTCAAGTGCAGTAACTATGGAGAATACGAAGATAGATATCACTAAAAAAATAAAATACATTTAGTACTAATCACATTAACTGATGGGGCTAAGAACACAACAGAAGTCAAATCACCTCCGGCATGGAGATATCCTCTGAAGCTCCTTCAATCCTGCTATTGCAGAAATCCTATCAGGGGCAAGCTGCCCATCAAAACTGACATTTAACAAATCAATTGTCCCTGTTGGAAATCTTTATTAGCTTTACTTAAATATTCAAGTTTAGGGATAGAGATGAAGAACATAATATTGTAGCAGCAAACATATATATAACATATAACACCTTTGAAAGTTTGAACACAACAGAGAAATATTAATAGTTGGACTTACATTTGGAATCAATGCACTGGTCTAGCAATGCTGCAAGTATCATGGAGTCTAAACCACCGGAGAAGAGGACTGCTATTGGGGCTGACTCTTCGTCCTCAAATTTACTTAGAGTACCCTGTCCACATGAAAAGAACTTAACCTGATGTACTAACAAGTAATGGAACATGAAGAAAGATGTAACTATTTTCAGTAAAGAAGGTCCTGATCAATTAATTGGGCAAGTGGAGCTGTTAAATGACCATAGGTATTACAAAGCAGCATTAAGAAATTAAAAATAATAAAATGTATGCCAACCTGAAAGAGTGTGTTCATTTTAGTCCGCAGCATTACAGATTCCCTTAATGCAACCAATACCCTATGTGCTGAATGTACATATCAACATAAACAATATATCAATATAAGCAATTCTTTGAGACTATATAATTATGAAATTTCAGTAGTAAATGTTTCATGT
Organism: Cymbopogon citratus; assembly: GCA_031170775.1. NCBI lineage: Eukaryota > Viridiplantae > Streptophyta > Magnoliopsida > Poales > Poaceae > Cymbopogon > Cymbopogon citratus. The sequence continues at coordinate 9,279 of DXKC01008102.1, forward strand.
ACCTAACTGTGTCATGCAATTTGCTTCACATAAACTAGAATCTGACAGGATATCTGACTCTGTGATCCCAGTATTCGTATTTTCTTCTCTTGAGCTTATGAAGCTCTGAGACAACTGATGGTTCCCTCTGTCAACAGAATTGCTCTCCATGGTAGGAACTGTAAGTTTCCTCTCCCATTTAATCAATTCATTCAATGAAGAAGCCATCCATTTATGTGTGTTAACCTCCAGAATCCACCCTTCCTTCATGTGTGCACCATATTTTCCAATGTCTTTCATATGGATGCTGTACATCCCACAAGGAAGCTCTTCCCAGTAGCTAGCTTTATTATGGTTAGACGTGTCATGCTCTGACACAAAATCATTTACTATTGGATCTGTAGCAGAGGAAAAGACCACAAACACAAGATTAGATTTGTGAAAATAGAATAAGAGTGATCACTATTCAGAGCAATTAAAGAAACAAACAAAATCACAGCTTACTGCAAAGATGGACACCTGAAAATTAAGCATATCTTACCAGAGTAATTCTTTGTGAATGAAGGGGGTGATACGGATGATAATATGAAGCGTGAATCATCAGCTGTGGGCCAATGTACCAAAAGGCTTCTTCTTCCAAATGCATCCCGGCCAAACCAAATCGTATTTGACTTCATCTGGAAGTTCAACATGGCTTGGGTGTTAGAAAGGTAAAACTCCAACAGATTGTAAAGATCACAGCCATAAAAATTACCTGCCTGCCAGTATATCAAAGCCCATGGACCTTTGATTGTGGAAAGGAGTTGCAAAACTGAATTGGTACCACCCCCACAACAAGGACATGTTTTATCTCTACCAAGAGCATGGCAATCACATGAACAACAAGATTCCAGAGAGGTAAAAAGAGCTTGGGTGTCATTTTCATCATCTGTGACCTGAATCCCTCCATATATCTCACCTTAGACAAAATAATTTCATTAATTTAATCGTCATATATCACAAGAGGACTATAATTTGTGAAGAAATAAAAATCAAGCTCAAGGGCATTACCATTATACACAAGGACACTTCCAGTGGGGGCCACAAGCGGCTGTGAAACCAGCTTAGTTCCCCTAAGATGCAGTGTTGCCCCGATGAAGAACAAATCAGCAACACCAGAGTCACTGACACGGACTTTACCCTCTACTCCATTATTGCAGCCATCACCAACTGCAACACATGACAACCTATAAGAAAATACTGAGATTCAACCAAAGTCCTGTGTATATAGAGTCACCACCCACCAACAACGGTGCCATCAGCGAGAAGGCGGCGACTTTCATAGCCTAGGCTATCAGGGCCTCGCCGACGCAGGGCCTCCTTCAGCTCATCTGACACTCCCTTCCTCTGTAGTTACATGAAAACAGCAAATCAACCTAGGTCAGCTTGTATGGCCAGGGTTTAACTGAAGGTTTGAGAGGCTGTGGAGGGTGTAGTCATATACCTCGCAGGAGTGCTTGATCTCCGATGCGGCAGCGGCCGCAGTGGCACAGGGAACAATAATGAGGCGGTCACCAGAGAGGACAAGGGCTATACCGCACATCGATGACTTCAGGGTCTTGTCAGTGGAAAGGGACTAATGAACACAACAACTGTACAAAACTTGATGTTTTTGCAGCAAGTACCTGAAGAACAAGATATTATTCCTTTTTTTTTGTGAAACAATCGGTTGTGTACAATTCGGAAACAGCTTTTTTTAGACATCAAACATAAGTAACGTTTCCGGCCCTGTTTTGTACACAAGAATAATAAGAAAGAAAAGGCCAGGCACAAACATGGTGTTCAGAGGCAAGGAACATAAAGCTGTTGAATTGGCATTACACGTCTGAATTTTGACCACGCAAATCTGAAAGTTTTAGACCAGAAAACCGCGAAGAATGTTATCACTTATCACATCTCCGTTGACGAACATCAGTACTACAATGAACTCATATCCTAAACTGACATGCATGCTGCTAGCAGCTAGCAAGACTAGCACACCAAAAACTAGGCCACCCAGCTGTATATCTCGAGCACACAAAGTCAGAAGGAGCAATCTCTGAGTGAAATCGAATCACGCGGACACAATATTCATTAATCCCCCACACAGGAACAAGCCGCGAGTCGATATTCTGTTTGATTTTCACGGGATATTTAGACAGGTAGATAGAAGAGGCGGCACGCCATACTTGCCTGCACTGACGGTGCCAAGCTGCAGCAGAGATACGTATGTGGTGCGGCGCCCTCGCCGGGGAGACGCCCTGCAGCAGAAAATTAAGGCGGAGGCGGTGCCCTAAAGCAGATCAACGGCGGCGGCGGCGCGTGCAGCCGTGCAGCGCGCAGGGCGAAGACGAAGAGCGACGACACACACGCGCACGCTGGTGGACCTGGGCCGAGTTCCCCTGCGATTGCGAGGCCCAGATGTCCTTCCATTGGATTCCTCTTTTTCTTTTTTTTCTTTTTTTTTTTTT
>DXKC01008115.1:0-12128 GCA_031170775.1 Cymbopogon citratus
GTTGTTGCCGACGTCCACCAGGGAGTCCCCGAACACGAACATCGCCGGCACGAGGCGGGGCTTCGTCTTCGTGTCGCAAGCCTGCAGCGGCACGACGGGCACCGAGCACAGGACGATGAGCACCACCACGAGTGCGCCGCCGCGAACGGCCATCCTCTTTTGCGCTGCGCCCGTCGTCGTCGTCGTCTCCGGCCGGCCGGCTCTCCGCTTACTCGATCGATCACGGCGGCGTACGCTAGCTAGCTGGCCTTCGTGACAGGATTTCCGAGTTGGTCGCCATTGGTATATATAGAGATGCATCTCGAGGAACAAGACAGCAGGATTTGCTACTGCATGACGGAATGGGAGGGTCGATACAATATTGCAGCATAATATGTCGGTGTCTTCGGATCCCTCGCCCAGTAAATAATCCAGAGGATATGCCAAATATTCTGTAGTACTGCCGTAAAAACAGTGCTGATTCACCTCCGCGGCGGCCTCGTGTTCGTCGGCCAGATTCAGGGCCGAACAATTAAAAACCCACAGGCTTAGAAATTCCATTGGTCGAGGATCGATCGGAGAAGTCACCGACAGCTGAACGGTCGTCGTATATGAGCCAGCGTATGGAAGCGAAGCAAATTTGGATTGCCAATGGGCGAGAACAGTTCAGGATTGGGTTTTCAGACACCGTTCGTGGCTGCAAACGGCCGGTGGGTCGATCGATCGTGCGCGCAGAGATTAGAGAACGAGTCGTGACGCGACGTCGAGACAAAGCTTGGCATTGCTAAGCATAGGATGCATCAGAACAGACTGGGATTGTCCGCTTGTTAACTGGGTTCCGCTGACGTTGGCAGATACGGCAGTAGGCTCCAATCGCCGTCATCACGATCCATCCAACTTTGAGCTCGTTTCTTTGGGGGAAAATGTGCCATGTTCTTGAGGCGCATATACGTGCCTATTGGTTACAGTCCTTTTCGTACGCTGCTTTCAGGAATGTTGGACGACAGATGTTAGCTGTACTGAGCGTAAACAATTAGCGAGTTGAATCTTTTTATTAGGCGTAAATCATCCTTGTACAAGACTATTTGATCAACGCTATGCGGGGAACTGTATACGTACCATGGAAATAATGGACCTTTTTTATGCTTCTGAAAACCACGTTGCCATCCTCCGGAACCTCTGGAGTACAATGGAAAAACAAACGGGCATGTTGGTAACTTGGTAGTAATGGAAGGCAATTGTTCACTGAACTCCTAGCCAAATGCGGCTGCAGCGCATATCCACACGACAAGGGAAATGGAAGGGTCTTCTATGCAAACATCAGGACAAAGACAAGACCTGTATCTCGAAATCATAGCATACACTCTCTCTTTTAATCATCAACGACGTCATACTCGTTAGTGATGATGTGCTAACCCTAAGAGTGATTGGAGAGCTTAGAAGCATTGATCGAGGAAGCAATTTCAGAGACAATCTACGAAACAAAAACAAAACAAAACAACTCCTTGTGACTTGTGAGGACTACAAAGTCAAGTCAAAAGTTCCAATTAGCGGTGTAATTAATTGCAACAAATGCAGAAAAAAAGTTCCTTTGTTCTTGATTTGGGCCAGATTTCTTGAGGGATTTTCATAGTAGGACATGTGTGATCAGGGCTATGGTGATCCCCTATCAAATCAATCATTTTTTTTAGCGGAGCACCACGCGTTTGAGTTTTGCCTACATCCCCACTTGTTCTTAGTGGGCTTTTTGGAGTTTTGAAATTTGTGCCCAATTTTTAATCTTTCCGAATGGGTTTGATTGGAGCAGCTCCCATAATGATGTGAGCCCCTATGTCGAATTTCAGTTCCTTTGGTATTGATTCACATCATTTTTTTATTTTTTATGGATGTCTATATATGTTGTTCTATCATTTTTTAGGAAAAATGTTTTCTATCATTAGGTAGTTCCAATTAGCACCCACGTCTGGATTAGGGTCTCTTTTCCAGTTATTTGGATCTAGCATGTGTGGTGCTGTCATTTTTGCGAGTCTTAGCCTTTTGCTGTGATGTGCTTGGCCTATAGGCAGATGTTCCCTGAGTGAGAGCAGGTGTATTTGGGCATCTCATGCTACCAATCTTTTGCTTCTATTATTTTTCGAACAATGAACTTCTGTAATTTTGTTGCACCTAGTAATGAAATTCGGTCTTACTGTTGTGGAAAAAAAATAGTAAATACAAGCAACACTATTTTCTGTTTTGGCTTTTGTTTAATCCTTTTTGGTGTTTTGGGAGCAGTTCTTTTCTACTATTCCATTTCTATTTCAGAATCAATAACATCACTGTTTTTTTGTTTACCGTTTCGGTTCTTTTTGTAAAAAAAAGTTTTACCTCAGCTTTTAAGAAAACAAGAACCTTTCTTCAATGTTTTTCTAACAAGGCGGCAAGAGATTTGTCGGGGTTTCATTAGACGAAGGGTTTTTCAATGGGTTAAAGTTTTAAAATTTTTTTTGCAACAAATCGTTTGGGTCAATTGAGCTTTTTATTGTTGTATATGCAAAGTGTTCACTCATCTCAGTGGACAACAGGTAAGTGGCAAGGTTCAATTTTCGGACTGCCAACTATTTATTTCTTGCTTTACTGATCTTGTTTATGAGGTTGTGTAACGGTAACTCAATAAGGAATAGAATATAGTGCAAATAACAAAAAAAATTGAAGAATACAAACTCTCACAATACACCAACATCGGTTTATACACCACCGATGTACTCAGCAACGGCATGAGGCCTACGGACAGCTAACAGAGTAACAACAATCTAACAGAATGATAATCGAGGTCCACCTATCAGGCACTAACTACTATTTTCATTGAGTACGACACTAACTACTACTCCTTCCCCACTTCAGCGCCTGTTGTCGGACGCCCAATAGTCCTCTATGTTTCGCCCTTCTTCTGTATCCTGAAAGGCTGATGTTTCCACCCGTACCTCAGCTGATTCATTGCCATCATTGGCCCAATCACACTAGCTTGTCGTTCTTAATCCTCCTCTTGGTTCATCACCGTTTACAAATTGTTTATTCTCCTCTAACATTGGATCACCACCTCTACTAACTCTGGTTATAGTCTTATAAAGTAAACAAATTAAACAGGCTATGCGCACAATAACAACTACTGTTGGGACGTCGACTTTCGCAATACCCTCGCCAGCTATGGGGATCGTAAATCACTGGGAGCCCTATCTCTTCCTCCCTCTTGGGTTTATTTATATATAGGAGGTGGGAAGGAATTTTTCATCCAACTCTCTTCAGTTTATGAAATTACAAGTAGACCCACAGATTTATTAATTGTCGGACTTTTTTACAAGTCGGGGGTAGCGCTTAGTTGCCCATGCCCCCAACAATCACAAAATTTAATTCAAATCAATTCAAAACTTGTGTGTCATTGTTGATCACACATACATGAATCATGGCCCTCTCAATATCGTTTCCACTCCTGTGACAAATTTAAGAAATTCCATATATATTCTCTAGGTTCGCAGCTCCAGCGTCGACCACCAGCTCGTAGACGCTGATGGGTTGGACGAAGAGCCTGGTGATGTCGGCGAATATCGTCCTCGCAGCGAGCAGCGCCACGGCTTCGGTGGGATGGTATTGGTCCCAGAAGAGGTGGCTGCTGCGTTTCGAGCACACGGGAGCCGAGAAGTTGCACCCGGACGCACCAAACGGCCCTTCGCCGCAGCACGCCCTGTCGGTCACCGTGAAGCTTGTGGAGTTGCTGTCCAACACCAACTCGGTCATCTTGGTCGAATTGAGGAAGGAGTAGTTCATGCCGGGAAGCTCCCGGCTGAGGTCCTGCAGCACGGCGTCGAGCATGGGGTGAACCTGGCGGGAGAGGTTGTTCAGCGCGGCGTAGCACTCGTGCTCGTCGATGGGCTTGGGGTCGTTGGGGTTATGAGCTATGGCTCTCTGGAACGGGCAGCAACCAACCAGCGACGTGCTCACTAGGCTGAATCTCCTTGCCCCAGCGCCATACAAGTCCTGCATGTACCATCTCACCCGTTTCAGACGTGTTTCAGTATAGTGAACGACAGAATGGTGGATGATTTCGGAGATACCGACCCTCAGGTAGGCTGCGTAGAGGGCAACGAGGTCTTGCAATAGCTTCGTGTCGTTGGTTTGGGGGCCTAGATCGACGTACTCGAACAGGTCGTTGCTGCCGGCGCTGATGAAGAAGAGAGATTTGGACAAGAGGTCGGCTGACCTGTTATCACCATTTGTCCACAGTCGAGCAAGATTCGTGAAGTTCCCGACCTGCTCAGCCACCGACAGAACATGGTTACACTGCAGAAACAAAATTAACCCTGATCAGTGAAATGCATGTGTGTATAAATGTACGTACGTACAACGTACATGGCAGGGAAACATAAAACGATCGAACTGCTCATAAAAACAGCTGATATATATGCAAGCACCACTTTTCCTACCACTTTTCCATTGCCGGTTTTGTTTTGGAGCCCTGAGCCTCCTGATGCGCGAAGTTGATGCCCGTGCTCATCCGCGAACTCGCGTTCGTCAGGGACAGGAAAGGCGGCGGGCTCTCGTCAAAGCCGAGCAGTTTTGCTGTTCATCAATTGATCGATCGGCAACAAATTGTCATACAATCCTTTCCTGCTGGATCTTGCTGAGGACAACAACGGTTTCTCTCATGCAGAAGCAGAACTCGCGCATATATAATTATATATACCTAGATGATCCGCCAAGTTGTAGCCATTGCTGAACCTGCCGGTGGGTGCACTGTCGAGGTAGTCGACTCCGTAGTGCGGGTGGTTGGCTTTGCAATTGAGGGCGCAATTCTCAATGAAGTTGTTGTTGCCGACGTCCACAATGGAGTCCCCGAACACGAACATCGCCGGCACGAGTGGCTCCGCGGCGGCACCGGCACCCTGCAGCGCGAGGAGGTCAAGCAACAAGCACACGGCGGCGAGCCAGGAAGCTCCACCATGGATGGCCATTTGGTTGGTTGGAGGCCCTACGCCGTTCCTTGCTCTTGACGGAGATCCTCAATTGGTGTGAGTATGTGACGCAGCTGCAGGTCTTCCCAAGGTGTCAATCCACGGGTATATATAGGACACGCGCATATATGGATGAAAAGGAAAAAAGAAAACAGGATTAGGAATTTGGGATTCAATTAACCGTCTAATTAGCTAACGGCTCTACTATGGCAGTATGTTCGGAAAAGACGAATAATGAATAAGAAGTCAAACTGTGAGCTTTGTAATTATCGACCACGCGACCGTACGGAAATTACCATATATATAGTTAGGGCCATGTTTAGTTTCGAGAATTCACCTCTAAATTCCACTATGTGAAAAGAAAATTTTCCATCACATCAAAATACCGGCACATGCATGAAGTACTAAATATAGATAAAATTAAAATCTAATTGCACAGCTTGGTTGTATTTTGAGAGACGAATATTTTGAGCCTAGTTAGTTAAAGTTTGAACAATTTTTACCAAATACAAACGAAATGCTATATAAATTCTACTACAGTAATTCCCGCCCCAATTCAGGAAACTAAACAAGACCTAGTTTCAATTTTGCAACCGTAGCTTACCACTGGTGCAGAGCTATATGCTAGACTGAAACGTCTTGTACTCTTGTGTGTGGGCTAGACTGCCAGCTTATAGAAGAGTACTACATTTTTTGGATTTACTGCCTGTGGGTACATTATATATTCTTTCTTTTAACAAATCATGTTTGGATCTTCAGTCCGTCTAGGTTTGCAGGCTCTTGGCTCTTGGTAGCTGAACTTTTTTCTTTAATAACAAGAGTACAAACGACGTTGCAACAAAGATGGCTTTGGTAACTTTTTTTTTAAAAAAGAAAACAAATACGGTAAGAGCTTTGCCACAAAACTTATTAGACGAACAAAAGACAAAACAAAAACTACAAAACCGCCTGTTGACTCAGCTATATATATGAGGAAAGCGACTTAAAAAAAACTGAAACGAAGCGAAAAGACTGAACCGATAAAAAGCAGAAATGCTAAACGTCTAACCGGGTGGCCAAGAAACTTAGGAAATTAAAATGCTCACACTGAGAGTATGGAACACTAGAGGTGGTTCAAGATGAGACGATGGCTTGTTGTGCTGCCGAATGTTGACCTGTTGAATATCATCTTTTATCGGCCGTGCGAGTTTTAGGGGTTGCAGCCCTTGTTGTTGGAAAGCTTTTCAATTTCGCTCCTTCCATATTCCACCCAACATAGATTAGGATTCCGTCAAAAGAAACCTTATGTGCCTTATCGAGTTTCACTCTGCAATTGTAAATAGAACCGTTTTCATCACTCACCAGGGATGTGCTTTGATAAGTTGGCGCAATTTCTGACTATATGGATCGCTCTTCTTTGTAAAGATATCTAGTCTTTTAATCTCAAAAGAAAATAGTCTTTGCACAGATGCATCGGTGTTTCCAGATTAAACATACAAAGTTTGTAAATCGGATCATGTGGCTAGTTTCGCTTGCTTAGGTTGTTTGTTGTACCTGCTTAAATAGTTGTCGTATGTTGAATGCAATTTACTCTAGGATAAATATTGAATGCTATAATAACATTTTCTAGTGGGACAAAAGTAGTTAGCACTACCGCCATCTCAGAATAGATCTGAATAAATCAATTCCTAAAGATGCCTTCATATAAGTTAACTTTTTCTAAGTTTAATTGAGTTTACAAAAAAGAGCATAAAGATTTATGATATCAAATTGAAATCATTTTTATATTCCCTTTGTTCTGGAAGTTTTGTCGCTTTAACTAGGTTATATAGCCGTACATATGACTTTCATCGAATACGGCTTTCCACAGAATTCTATAGGGATCTATGAGATCGAGTATGAATTCTGTTTACTCACTTTAAATTGAGTATCCGTTTCCCTCCTTTTCCCGCTAGGACCGGAAATCCTGTATTTTCCATATCCATACGATCGAGTCCTTAGGTTTCTGAAATAGTGTAATGGAAAAAGAAGTGCTTCGAATCATTGCTATTTGACTCGGACCTGTTCTGAAAAAGTCGAGGTATTTCGAATTGTTTGTTGACACGGACAAAGTAAGGGAAAACCTCTGAAAGAATTTCCATATTGACCTTGGACATATAAGAGTTCCGAATCGAATCTCTTTAGAAAGAAGATATTTTGTCTCATGGTAGCCGCTTCAGTCCCCTTACGAAACTTCAACATAAATTCAACATATTTATTATGAAAATATATTCAACTATTCAACATATGGTACTAATTACACACCATAAATATTAATAAAATTTTTATATATTTAGTTAAAGTTAATCATATTTGATTTCTTGAGAAGTGAGAATGGTACTTTTTATTGGATGGCGGGAGTACTCCACAGAATAAATTTTCATAATGTGTTTATTTAGTTTCATAAATATTTATATTGTTTTATATAAATTTGTCAAACATAAAAATTATTTAGGTCAAATTTGGAAATTAATTTATTTAGAAAAGGGAAGGACTATCTATGAGTTATTACTACTAATTACTCCCTCTTTCTCGAAACAAATCATTCTTATTTTTTGAGAAGCCAGATGCTTTTAACTTTGACGGATATATTAAAAAATCTTAATGCTTTATATAATTAGTATCATTACAGGGACCATTAAATCTATTTTCGTAACAATATTTGGATATACTCTCTTTCTCTGTCCAGAAAAGCATACAAATGTATCAATATTTATGATATCAAATAAATACAATTAGAATCATTACGAACTGTATTTTCTTAATAAATTAATTTGGAGTGAAAATGGGAATAATATTCACTACAAATTTAGTCAAATTTAGACTACTTTATCGGTATGTAACTAAAGCTGCATGTTTAATTTGTTGGATAGAGGGAGTACAAACAATCTTATTAATATTTTTTAAAAAATCTAGTCAAATTAAGAATGTTCTATTGGCACAAATATGCTTACGAAACTCACTTGTTGTTTGAGACTGCTCCACATAGAGTAGAGTAGCTCTTAAAAAACCAGAGTTTGTGGAGCACCCCTTTAGATGCTCTCACAACTTCATCTTTTTTGTTAAGTAGATGGCTTGTAGTCCCGTCCAGGAGAAAAAAATAAATGAAATCCTAGACACCTCTATTTTGCTGTGTGAGATTCAAACACAAGACCCTTCATCTTGCGCGTAGATTCCTTACCAACTGAATTGCACACCACATGTGATAGAGTCTTGTACGCTCCTTTTGAAATGACCCGTGGGGTATCTTTAGTCCCGGGTAGGAGACCTTTTGTCCGGGTTGGTGAAACCAACCGGGAGTAAAATGTGTCCCTGTTTGGTATTACCAACCGGGACTAAATGATGACTTTTAGTTTCAGTTGGTGTTACAAATCGACTTTTAGTTCCAGTTGGTGTTACGAACTGGGACTGAAAGTGGCTAGTAGCTACAACCGAGACTACCAGACGCAAAAAAATATGGAGACTAAAGCCAAAAAATCAATGCGGATCAAAAGTCTATTCTTTACTAGTGTTTGTTGAAAAACATAGAGAGTGGGTAGCTAACAATTCCATCCATTCCACCGAACCCATTGTATTTGGATCCTGAAGGCTAAACTTTAGCTAGGTACTTTGGTCGTTAAGACCCTTTTAGCTGGTTTTCAGTCGGTTGATTGAAACCACTAAATGGATCGATCGTATGCGTTTGGCCTCCAACTAAAATTTAGGTTGGATAGAACAGTACTCCACTCGTTCAGCCTATAGGATCCAATTTAGAGCCACATTCGGATTTTTCTGCAGTGATCGAATCTAGAAAGCAAAGGTGGAGAACAAATGCAAGTTTTTCGCTTGGGTTCTAGTGCAAAACAAAATTCTTATGGCAGACAACTTGCAAAAAAGAGGATGGCCATACCAAGAACATTGTGTGCTTTGTAATGGCCCATTAGAAACCGGCCCTCACCTCTGTTTTGTGTTGCCCCTTTGCAAAGGCAGTCTGGGACCAGATCTTATCTTGGGAGAACTTCGCTGAATTGCAGTCCCAACAACAGGCTGACCCCATCCACATCAGAGCATGGTGGAAGAGGCGGAAAAGAAAGTGCCAAACACTGAACACAGAAGAATCAATGGGATAGTGATCTACACATTTTGGGATATTTGGAAGGAGAGAAATAGGAGAATTTTCAACAATAAATCAGAAACAGCGTTACAGGTGGCGGTAAGAATCAAAGAAGATATAGAGCAAAGAAAGAGGGCTTTCGCTCATGCTTAGTCGTTGCAACACCCCCACCACCCCCTACTTGTGCACCTTTTGATGTTTCTGTTTTCTCGTCTCTTCTCGTTTTTGGGCTGGTTTTCTCAGTTGCTTGTACATAAACTCTTTTTTACCCCTACTTAATTGAAAGGCAGAGCTCCTGCCATTGCGTTCAAAAAAAATTTAGGTTGGATCCACCACAGCCGAATGGATAGTTTTTCACTCATGTAACAATAAATCTCAAATATTCTCTAGGGTCGCAGCTCCACCGCCGACCAGCTGCTTCACGTTGAAGGGTTGGACTAAGCGCCTGGCGGGGTCGTCGGCGAATATTATCGCCGCACCGAGCTGCACCAGGACTTCCGTCGGATGGTAATCGTCCCAGAACAGGTGGGTGCTGCGATCCGAGCACAGGGAAGCCGCGAAGTTGCACCCGGACGCGCGAAATTTCCCGTCGCCGCAGCACGCCTCGTCGAGCACCGTGAAGTCTGTGGCAGAAAAAAAAAGAGACAAATCACTGACAAGAGAATTATATATATACTGTATTTCGGAACCTTTTATAAGATTTGTAAGAACATATTTTTATGGGACGATCGGGAGCTGAGTGATTACTGTAGAAAGGCGTGGAGGGGTTGTCCAATACGAACTGGGCCATCTTGAGCGAGTTGGCCAATGAGTAGTTCATGCCGGGCAGCTCCCGGCTGAGGTCCTGCAGCATGGCGTCTAACATGGGGTGAAGCTGGGCAGAGAGGTTGTTGAGCACGGCGAAGCACCCGTACTTGTCGGTGGCGTTGGGGTCCTTGACCGTGAGATTAAGAGCTATGAGTCTCTGCGACGGGCTGCAACCCAGCGCCGACGTGCCCACCACGCTGAACTTCCTTGCCCCAACGCCATACAAGTCCTGCATGCAGCATTTCACTCGGCATCAGAGAACGAATTAACCTGACATGTCATCAGTATAGTAAACGATCGACATCAGAATGATCAGTGGAGTGTTTTGGAGATACCGACCCTCAGGTAGGCTGCGTAGGAGGCAACGAGGCTTTGCAGTTTTTCCGTATCGTTGGCTTGGAGGCCTAGATCGATGTACTCGAACAGGTCGTTGCTGCCGGCGCTGACGAAGAAGAGAGATTTCGATAAGAGGTCGGCGGACCTGTTATCACCACTTGCCCACGATCGAGCAAGATTCGTGAAGTTCCCGACCTGCTCGGCAGTGGACAGGACTTGCGTACACTGCACAGAAACAAAAATTGATATGATTAACTCTTGTCATCAGCGAATAAAATGCGTGTATGGATATATGTTGGTAAACGTAGAAGAGAATTGCTCATCAATTCAAAATAGCACAAGCGTGTTCGTGGATGTACCTCTTTTTCATTGTTGCCTGTTTGAGGAAGGAGCCCCGAGCCTCCTGACGCGAAGTTGATGCCCGTGCTCATTCGCGAACTCGCGTTCGTCAGAGACAGGAAAGGCGGCGGGCTCTCGGCAAAGCCAAGCAGTTTCGCTGTAATTCAATTAATCAACAACAGTTTTGGTCAAATTGAGATCGATTTTTATTCTACAAGAAACTTGAAATGACTTATAATTTGAGACGGAGGGAGTACTACTGTACCTAGATGGTCTGCCAAGTTGTAGCCATTGCTGAACCTGCCGGTGGGTGCACTGTCGAGGTAGTCGACGCCGTAGTGCGGGTAGTTGGCTTTGCAGTCTTGGCTGCACTTCTCAATGAAGTTGTTGTTGCCGACGTCCACCAAGGAGTCCCCGAACACGAACATCGCCGGCACGAGCGGCTCCGCGGCGCCGGCACCCTGCAGCGCGAGGAGGTCGAGCAACAACAAGCACAGGGCAGCGAGCCTGCAGGTTGCCCCACCGTGGATGGCCATTGCTCTTGGCTGAGCTCCCTCAGTTAATGTGAAGCAGCTGATCTTCCCAAGGTGTCAATGTACGAGTATATATATAACTAAGCACACGCATATGGATGAAAAGAAAAACAAAATAGGATTAGCTAATGAATGACTCAATAAACCGTATATATAATAATAAGAGACTGTATATAGAACTGAACGCCTGAAATTCATATGGCTGGCGGTACGGTATGTTCGAACACCTCGCCCAAGAAAAGCCGAAGGATATGCTCTTATTTTGTACCGTACTGAATAAGCAGTTAAACCGTAAGCTTTGTAATTCTCGACCACGCGACGGTGACGTCGTTACAGAAAATTCACATACAAAGTAGGTTGAATTTGGCAACCGCGGCTTACGACTGGTGCAGAGGCGCAAGTACGTATGCAACATATATAGATGCAGCTGTACTGAAATATACGTCTTGTCTCTTGTGTGTGTGGCAAGCTGCCAGCTTGTAGAAGAGTACTACTCCTACATCTTTTGGATTTGCTGCCTGCGGGTACACTATATATTCTTTTTTCAAAAATAAAAACCATGTTTGAATTTTCAGTCCGTCTAGGTGGCTCTTGGCACACAAGTGAACAAGTTTAGCAACGAGTAGAAACGACGTTGCAACAAAGCTGGCGTTGGTATTTTTTTAAAAAAATAAAACAAATACGGGTAAAAGCTTTGCCACAAAACTTTTTTTTTAAGACATCACCTAAGGGGTGAGCACCTACATAAAGGTGAAGGGGAGAGATTAGTTCATTACAAACATCTGACAGCATATATCAACTATGTGTCGATCTTGAGGGCTGTGTACACCACGCAGTGTAGAGGCCGGATATTGAATATCCATTATCTAAAAAAATGTGTTGATCTTGTGCTCGAAGTCGACAGCCCCAACTATGTGTCGATCTTCGAGGGCAGCTAGGCGCCTTAGACTAGGCTGGATTGACCGAAGACTACATCATGTCGGTGATTTCAAATTTTCCAGCGACAGACCATCGTTGAGAAATATTTTGGAGGGA
>DXKC01008135.1:0-13133 GCA_031170775.1 Cymbopogon citratus
TGCCGTGAATATAGGGCCGTGATTGGAGCAGTGGCTTGATTGGTGATGCTACTGCACTTGCGACTTGTGAGTTGATCTATTCTTGGAGGATTATTTTAATTTGCTCTTGGAATAATTTGTGATTGTGCTGATTTTTTTTAGAAAAAGTGTGATTGTGCTGATGGGAGTGATGATTAGTTGTGGATTAAAACCTATAGATTAATAGGATTACAGAAGTTTATTGAAACTATTGGAGTTACGGCAGAACTTCAAGCTTTCAGCTAAGAAGTATAGGATGAAACTGCTGGGAGATCTTTTTCCCCTTTTGGTTTGCAAATTATAAAGATGAATGAGGCTTACACAATAATATCTTCAGTTGTAACAAATTTTGGATTGACAATTAGAATTATGAAATTTTATTGTACTTACAGTCACTTTAGTTTCCTTCCCTTTTCCCAGGGGTTAAAGTCGACTGAAACCGCCATTATCTTTCATTTATGCCGATTTCAATGACATGAAACCGCTTCAGCCACCATGGAACTGAGCTGTTGGCCTATTGCTTTGCTTTGTCTAGATAATCGACCCATCTGAAAGTAAGACGCCGCTGCTTCTGTGCTTCTTATTAATTAGCTAAACAGGGAGTGATTCTGTACCTAAAAAAAACTATGGTGTGAAATTATTACTTATAGGATGTTCAACGAAATATTTTGATTAGCTAAACAGGCGAGTGTTTCTGTACCAACTTATTCTGCATATTTTTGATTTGGTACTGCCAATAACATTAATCAGCTTGCTGCAGTTCTATTGAGACTCTTGTAGTCATTCTATCACAGGAAAAGTAGGTAGTGAGGAATTATATATTTTTCAACTTGGGGAAACCCATTTCCATTCAAGATAAATGGAAATAAAGAGAGTTCAAGAAGTTACAGGAGAGGAGAACTACGAACCAGCAGCTCGAGAGCTAAGCTGACTCGACAAGAGTTGCCAGAAAGAGCCGAACAGGCAGCTAACGCCTGAAGAACAGAAACAGAACAAATGCCCTTGCCAACACAACTGGCAATGGAAACCCTACTAGATTCTGGATTGATCCATGGCTTTTCCAAGATCCTTTATGTGTGGTTGAACCTGTACTGTTTGAACTGGCTGAAGATAAAAAAAAATGACTGTAGTTCAGTTTAAGAATGTGAAGCAGATCACTTTCAGGAGATGGCTTCCTGAGAGATTTATAAGGCTGCCAATGTGTTTCAGTTAACTGACCAACGTGATTGTATTAGATGGGTGATAGGGGGAAAGAGATGTTTTACTGTTAAATCTGTATATGAATACCTTACCAGTTCAGGAACTAGGCCAAATCAAAAGAGGATTTGGAAAAGCAAAATTATAGGAAAAAATTAAAATCTTCCTGTGGCTAATGATCAATGATGCTGTCCTAACTAAGGATAATATGAGGAAATTGGGGAGGGGATCCCACCTGTCTGTTCTGTAACTGTGTTGAAACTTCCTCACATTTGTTCTTTGAATGTCCTGTTTCCAAAGTTATCTGGATGATTGTTGCAAAATGCTTTGATATTCAAACTATCCCATCTAATATTGAACAATGCTGGGTCTGGTGTGAAAAATGGTTGCCAGTTGATGAAAAAAAAATTCATTCTTAGGGGATTGGGGCTATTTGTTGGGGCATTTGGAAGTGCAGAAATGAAGCAGTGTTTGAAGGAAAGTTGATCAAGTGTCCTTTGGAGATTATGTGTCATATATGCTCTTTATTGATATACTGGACAGGTTTATATGGTGAACATGAACAAGAGCCTCTAAAAGAGGGAGTGCAGACCATGCTGAGCACGGCCAAGAGGATCATGGTGAAACAAGCTGCGCGGCAAGTCAATCAGCTACTGTTACAAGATGACGAAGCCGAGGGCGGCGAACAGGATCAGAACTGAAAACTTCAAATCTGGAGGTCTGCGAAGTAGAGGTTCCTGTGGATACCCAAGTTGGGTGATCGTTGTTTTTGGAAAGTTGTACTGAAATATGTTAGGAATTATATATGGAAAATGGATTTCTCATATTTGATTCCTTTCTATTTAGAGTTCTGAACTCTTAAACCTGTTACTGGTGCAAGACATGCAATTAATACTAAAACTCAGTGTGCCTTTTTTCTTTATTGCATTTTCAGTTTTGGAAAAGGTGGAATGCTGTGAAGTTTTTCATAATTGATGATAGATAGCATTCAGTCAGTACTGAATGTATATGATAATGTAGCCGGTCCCATGAACATATATATTGCATTCTATTCAACACTCAAATACGGAGTACAGCTTATAAGTTTCTATTCGTGGTATTTGCCATGTACGTATGAAAACAGCCAAACAGGTACAAGTATAACTGTTTTAGAAAATCAGAAGGTCACAACTATATTTGTTTTATTTGTATCAGGCTGAAAGTCCAAAAACACGATCGAAGTTTTGCCATGTTGGCTTTGGAAGCTGTGAACAAGGACCGAAAACACAAAGATTGATGCCAACGAATGGCTGCAAGCTGTGTATTACGGTATTACCCAAAGCAACCACCTTGCTAGGAAGAAATTTCAAAAAAGTTTTGGAGCTGGAACATGGTTACTTTTTGACAAATTTTGTGATTAATTAGTTAATTCAGTTTTAAATTAAGTCAGAGAATGGCAATGTCATTTCTTCTCATTATTATGTACAAATTGATTTGTTCATTGTCATATGAGAAAAACTTGTTTCTTTTGGACAACAATATGAGAAAAACTTGTTAGAGGAGGATGAAATTTTCCCACTTTCTAAAAATCGTGCATATTATTTGAATTTAAATGGATATGCGCCTATGCGCATCAGACATGTATGATGCAGCAAAAAAACAACTAAATTTGAATTTTAATGCATTATTTTGCATATATTAGTCGCTTTTCCACCACAATTTAGTTTTCCCCAATGTTAATCGGACATTATATTTTCTCCCGATGCAACGCACGGGCATTTACCTAGTAAACAAATTAAGCACCACAACTTTGTTGTGCGTTCAGACTTTCACAGAAGACATGCATAGAACAAGTTAAAGGAATTACCAGCATGGCCCCAAAAAAAGCACCACAACTGTATGAACTCTGTTTTTTCTGCTTTAATTCATATGCTGTAGGGGTGCAAACCCCTCCAGTTCCACTTAAAAAAAAAGCACCACAACTTTGTTGTGCGTTCAGCCTTTCTTGGCCTTTTGTTTTTTTTTAACCTACCTTTGAGGCCTGAATACTATGTTCAATTACCTGCATGGTCCTTCTTCCAATTTGTTGGATCTAATTTGAATTCTTGCTTGTGCGGATTGCAGAATGTCTAAATTACCCTTCTTCTTGCTTCCAACAGTGTATCGTTGTGGAGGGTGGGCTCTTTGAGGGAGAGGGGGTATAAACCCCCTATACTCTCACGAACAGCATAATTGTGCCGTTCTAGAGGAGGTGGTCTAGACTGCAAGGATGAGCCGCGAGGATGATGACACTAGTTGGCGTGATGCACGGATGTATGGCGTTACTTCATAGTCAAGAAAGATCTTGACGGATATGATAGGTATCATATCTACTTTCCTTACAACCGATCAGAACTAGATTCAACCAACATGTAACCTTAGTCCAATGCTATATAAGGCTGGTTGGGGACCCCTCAATTTCTTCTCAATGTACAGAAACACAGTCCACAAAGACGCAGGACATAGTCTATTACGCTACCACATTGGCCCAAACGTGGATACATCCTCATGTTCGTCTTGTGTAACCATCTAGTTCGTTGTATGGAGCACCTCACAGGTATCCCCTTCCGTTAGGTAGGTGGTGCGCATTCAGCTCCCATGGCGAGCTAGATGGCCATCATCCCCTAGCTCAATGGCGTCTTCGAGGCAGGCCTCACATTCACCATCAGTTAGAGCACCTAGACCATCGGCGCTAGCAACTCCGCCGGTAGCATCGAGACGTTGCAGATCCATTAATATGTATCGACCGAATATACACCGGCATTGGTGGGATCAGTCTCAGAACCCCTTCCGAGATCATCTGCTCCAGCAACCCGTTGACCGCTTCCTTGCTACAAGGGGAGGCAACTCAATAATGATGATTTGATTGCCAGCTTAATCACCACCCGAACCTTAGTTTAGTCAATCAGAGATCGATCTACTTCTGAGGATGGCAGCATTGCCACCACCCATCACAGATGGTCCTAGGCTAAGATCTGATCATCACCATAACTCCAAAGGGATGAATGGTGTGTCACCGACCACTTCCACTTCTAGCCTAAAGCTATGGGAATGTGAAACCCTGATGGAGAAACTACATGCTACTTACCCTCATGGGCTGACCAATGCAACATCCACATACATGGCCTGCATCCTACATCTCTTCATGGATCCTACAGAGCACGACCATGTCTTAGATCCATACCTGATAGATCTATATAGGAGGTGGACCACCTACCTCATATCATCAATGTTCAATGTAGTGGAGATTGAGTTGGTCTATGATGACTCCATGTCCACCATCCCATACGAGAGCACCAGGTCTCATAGTGGGACTTATACCATCACCAACGACAATGATGATAGGATCCTCAAGTTCCCACTCGGCTTTGGCGGAGTTGTTTTTACCATTGGAGCTAATGAGACCTCTCGTGATTGCAAGACGGATTAGGAAAAAGCTGTCGGTGTTGGAAATGAATGTCGACCGAGCTCACCACTAAGCTAGGAAGAGGATGTTGCAGATGCAAATGCACACCTTGTCCACCATGACCTAGGAAATGATTTTGATATGTGTGACAATCAACGAATTTACAAGACGCCATGTGATGGCAACATAGTTATGCCCTTGAACGACATTGCCAAGATGCCATTGACCCCATTACTTGAGTTCATCTGCACTCACCTGATCAGGCAAAGACATGGTACAAGTCAATGACATCCGAGTGGTGGTGCTTGCTCTATTCTCAAGTCACACCACCGCTCTCATAGATCCCATCGGTGTAGATCCAACATTATTGCCCTTATCTTTATCAAGAACTATCTATGCATCCACCGGTAGCTCAAAACCAAGTACGACCTGGAAAGAAACAGATGATGGATTGTAGGATAGCTGTGACAAGAATACATCCATCATTCTTTGAGAACCTTCATCCCCAACATCAGTGATGAGGAAGCCATCTCCGCATTCATCAGGGGGCTTTGCCATGATGATACCCTCAGGACCAAGGTCCATAGGCCATCAATGGTACATGAGCTGCTCAAGGTCGTGAAAGCTAGCGTGAATGTTAACAAAGCTGACCAGTAGTTTAAGGAGGATGTCGGGCGACCACCTTGTTGAGACCAACAATCCTACCACTATGGTGACCGCCGTGACAATTGGTGCCATGATGATTTCCATGATGATCGACCCAATAACAATTGCGGTCACTGGGATGATAATCTTGGTAGACATAAAGACCAAAAAGAGCATGCCACAGAGCGTTGGAGCTACAACCGTCGACCTAATAATGATATCAAACTATCAAGCTTGGAGCCAAGCGCGACTATGATATAGCTTATTCTAAAGTGCTAGCTAGTCCATGCGAAGGCTCATATGGGGATTGAATACCTGATGATCAACTATAGATGCTTTGCCATATCTTCTGCTTGGATTCTCACAAGCGGCAGCATCATGGCATCAAAGGTAACACATAGGACGACAAGAAGAGGGATGACCAGGAGGATAAGGAAGATGATGACGATGGCAACAAGAATTCTCGCCATTCCCGGAAAGATCTTATCAAATATTGCCATTCCATATTTGGTGGTAGGGTCACCATCATGACCAAACACGAGAGGAAGTTTTCCGCCCGAGCAATCAAGGCCATTGGCATGTCAAATGGAAAGATCAAGGCCATCGTTTTCAAAAGTGGCTTGTCTTTGTTATTGGATTTTGAGAGGCAACACTGTATTCGGTTTTCTTCATAAATTAGAGGATTGCTTTAGAAATTAGGTAGATATGTTTGAAGAGACATGGTTTTTGTGCCTTACTTTTTGATAATACTTTGTGGATTCCCCGTGTGTTGCCACGGGAAATTTCAAAGTTAGTTTTAGTGACCATTTGATGAATGAAAGCCGGATATAAAAATATGAGTTATTTCTTGAAAATTACAAATACATAAACCTGAAGTGTCTCAAGGATCAAGAAAACATACTCTGTGTGTTGTTGCAGAAACTGCTAATTAATAATTTGGAATAAGATTATTTATATAAAAGTATAAGTGGATGTTAGTTATTGGATGACGTGGCACATAACACTTGTTAGTTGATGATTTGTTTTACTATTTTGCTAACAATTATTACAATAGCTAGTTGATCATAAATGCATCTGAAGTGCAGTGATGAGGTGGATAACTAGTGAGCTTTATTCTTGTAAGAGATATATATAACATGTCTTCTTAAATCCTTTTTTTGGTAGTAGTGATATTTTTGGAGTCTAAGGCTGTCAGTATTTATACTAAACAACTTCATACCGTATTACTAATTGTACTAGTAAATATACTCCCTTCATCTTAAAAACCTGTATTTCGGATTGGATCATCATCGCTTTACTTTTATCATAGATAAATAAGAGACTTTATCAATGCTAAACGAGATTCCATATTCTTCTTCATTTAGTTTGGAGCAGAGAAATAACTACTCAAAGGAGAACATATTGAGTGGCAAATTTTCATTGTCCATGTATATTTTTTCAATGAGACAAAGCAGGCAATGAAACTAAATCTAAGATGGAACGATTTCTCTCCTTTGCTTTATGATTTATGATGCAACAGGGGAATTTTAGGTTCTTGGTCGTCTATACGTAATTAGTCCACTATTGCTCTTTACATAGATGATGAACGGTGCTCTCATGATCTCATCATTCTTTTCGAATATAATGATGGTGTTTTCACCTGGAATGTAGATAAATCAATTATTCGTGTTTGAAATAGTTTTAAAAGAAATTATGTCCAAATAAGGTACAACAAAAATATATTTCAAAATTAATCAATGACTAGATAAATGCCCGTGCGTTACAACGGGAAAAACTAATACATAATAAATAATTATGAGCATGTTATATTGTTACTAAAAAAACATTAAATGCCCCCAAGTTGTAATTCAACCACTAACGGTACTTAGAGCGCGATCTTTGCAATTGGTAGTTTTACATGTCTTGTGAATAATTAGAATATAATGCAAGATCAAAACAATCTAAAAGGAAAATTGTTTTCTGAATACATACAGCTTGTTTACATAGATGGCAATCCAAATCTGTCTAAAACATGAATTAACATCACAGAAACAACATGTCCCTATATTATCTAGAGTTGAGTCACACAGGGAGCTTCAGAAACAGAGGAACTGAATGGACGAGTCCGGCAAGCAGGAATAGCAGCTGCATGGTTCATGCCCTACTTTCCTAGGAACTGGAAAATCTTAGGGCAGTAAAGTATATATGTGAATAAACAAGTGCTAAGTGTGTTGCAGTGGTACAACTGAAACCAGAAAGACTGAACCACAAGGCATAACCACTTCATGCAGGAGGGCGAAAAATGTACTAAAAGTCATTAACAAATTGCCTTGTTGCATTAGAATGACAAAACAAACCTCACAAGCTTGCTAAAGATCCTTGAGTTGATTGTTTAGGAACAATGGACTTGTATCGTGATTTGTGTACATGATACGATTGAAATATCAATCCCTATATGTTTAACACTATATATCAACAATTCACAAAGCACCGACCAATAAGCGCTATAGCAAGGCATCATCGCTACATAAACCACACTAACCAGAGCACGTAGTTTTGTTTCCAAAAGATTTGGCAAATAATTCTGCAGTCATCTAAGCTGGACATTTTTTAGGAAGTATATAAGCTGCACACACTTTCGTCAGACACCTCCACAAATGCATGAAATAAATACAAATGATTCGACGATTTATTTTGAACCTTAATCAAATCAACAGAAAGCTACAAGTCGGTTCTTACGCTTCAGGGAATGCATTTGTACTCTCTCTCTCTCCTTCGACCTACGGCTTGCAGTTAGAGAAAATGAGGAGATACATGCAGTTTGTTGTGAAGCTAGATGATGCAGAAGAGATAAGCAAGCCAAGCAGCAACCACCACTCACCTGTGGGCTGTACCCTAAAGAACAAAAGCGACATGCCCTTCCCGTCCATGAGCAGCAGCGCACAAGCAGTTGTTGACTCGGAACACCAGGCTTCCTACATTGTTCTGCACGCAGAAAGCCATGGAACACCATTGATCTTTGGGATCCCTTGATCTTTAAAGGAGAAAAAATAGAACCTATAAAGCTCCAGCCCTTGGACCTTGACGAGATATGGAGTGGGACCTCACCGCTGGGAACCCATGGATTTGAGCCCATGGCACCACAGAACGTAGAATTTGTTGTTGCCACGACCTCCATCACAGGCGCTTGAACCTGAACTGGACTCCATGGCTCCCGCCAATGGGATGGCCGTCACACCATCACTACCCCAGATTTACACTTCTCTGCCGGTTCGAACCCCCCCTTCACTGCCGGATTTCCAACCGGCACTACCATGTCGGTAGTGATGCGGGAAAGAGCATCACTGCCGGATAACATAACCCGGCAGTGATGCTTAACTCAACACTACCGGTTGGTAACCAAAGCCGGCAGTGTTGAGTCCACATAACACTGCCGGTTTACAATATCAACCGGCAGCGCCATGTGCAATAACACTGCCGGTTGGTGTTCCGAACCGGTAGTGTTGTTCTGATTCAGCACTGCTGGGTGGTATTTCAAACCGCCAGTGTTGTTCTGACTCATCACTACCGGGTGGCATTACCAACCGGTAGTGTTGTGCTGAGTCAGTACTGCCGGTTGGCGTTACCAACCGGTAGTGTTACGTGCACTCAACACTGCCCCATTGTATGTAGAACCGGCACCGATGTCGACAGGAACACTGCCGGTTTGATGACAGCACCGGTAGTGTTTATTTTTGATTCACTGCCGGTTTGATTATTCAATCCGGCGGTGATTTATTTTTTTCAGATTTTTTATTACTGAATTTTTAGAATTATTATTTCACGCACCTTTTTAAATCATTTTTGAAATCGGATTGCACTTTAAGATCATAATACCACTCATCAGCATTAAACATTACAATCCATCAAATTTAGCTGTACAAAATGTAACATTCACATTGATTCCAATTTACATTGATTCCACCTAGTTAGCTAACTATCGACGACGACGTTGCTTCTTCATTTCAGCTTCGTAAGTTTTCGAGCGGTACGGCATCAATCTGGATTTCGAATTTTGTATTAACTGCTTGGCTTCAGCACTCACACCACGCATTATGGCGAATATCCCGGTCGCCGTGAGCACCTCATCTAGGATGAAGCCTGCTAGCGCTTCTTGGAATCCTCTTATCTCTGGTTCTAGTAGCGCTCGAGTACCAACCTGCTTACGCTGCATCGACAAATATAAAAAAACAAAATATAATATATCAAAACCTTGCTACGCCAAGTCACATCACTCCATATTAATTTATTAAATACATATACATGAGAAGGGAAGTATACACACCAATTTGTCTGAGGTGTCAGTTTTCCCGGCAGTAACGGTACATGGCCCACATTACGTAGAACCCACACTCGTTGTTTGCTTGGCGGCTGTTCTAAGGTTTCCATCTCCATACGATGCACGGTAAATGGTGGCGTATTGGGTCCTTCCAATATTTTCTTAACCCTATTTTCAAAAAAAAATTGATAAGATATATGTGGATATTAGTAATTAAAAAACACTATATATGTATAAATGCTTGGTTATATAAATATACATATATTACTTACTCATTTAGCACTAATAGTAGGTACTCGACACAATCGAGTGAACCGCTCTTGGAGTCCCAAACCTCGATGCGTGATTGTTGAGGTATGATAACCACGAAAATGAAATGTCCCCTGCAAAATAAATACACAATGTGAAGTTCATCACCTGTGAAGAACTAACAATCTGAAACTAAAGTAAATAAGGAATTAAAGAGAAGAATATGAGCATATGTATACCTGCAGTTGTAGGCTAGCAACATGTGTGTTTTCTTGTTATCTAAGAAACCACGGAACATATTGGTTGTTTGCTCGATCGTATAGTCCCGGTTATATCCTGGCTCGGTGGCTTTGCATGATTTCTCATTGATTACTATCGGGTCAAGGAATCCAAATTTATATAATCTCTTAGTGTCTGCAAAGCATGCCATCCACCTGGACAAAAAAACATATAAAATATATATTATAATATTGTAATATTTACTATGTAACAATAATGAACTAAGTATAGTGTGTACGTACAATGTCCACAACATCATGATCTGGATGTCGAGGTCGCGCCTTTGGTACAGCTGGAATAAGCATTCATATTCGATAAGATAGCATATTTCCTTAGGATGCCAGAACCAGTGTATATTGGGTGTGATAAGGACGTCGAAATTACTATACCCCTCGTGGCCGCCTGAATCAAGTTGGTAATAATCATGGAGCTGCCTCATATTTGTTGGCAGGTCGATGATGTCACGTTGTTCCTGTAACAAATCCCGCCCATTCTTGAACTGATAGACTACCTGTGCCACCTCAAATTCCTGTTGGAAGTACAACAACTCGGCTTCCTCTGTGCTTAAATCGATGTTATGTTCAAGCATCTTGTTGAGGGCACGCTTCTTAGCTGCTTCTTGTTCAAGGACGCGGTCTATATTTATCAAATTTTTGTCTTGTCTATCGATGTTGGTGACAAACATCCACTTGGGAAATGAGGCAATCCTACGAAACCAAAGACTGCATCCTTCCGCACATTCCTCACTGTGACTGGAGCCCTGTCTCTGTTCGCCATTATTCGGTTTACGCCTTTTATTGCCTTTGGGGGCATTATTACCTACCGAGGAACATGACAATTTCTGCTTTTTGTTGCCGCCTTTTGTGCCTGGTCTACTGCCGAGTGGAGGAACTACAGCTTGATGTGTTATTCGAGCAGGCGATGATTGAGATGGCTGTAGAGGTGCCTGATTTTGAGGTGGCGGTGAAGGTGCCCGATTCGGTTGAGGTGGCGGTGGAGGTGGTGCCGGCGGATTCGTTGGAGGTGGCGATGTAGGTGCATGAACCTCAGTAAGTGGAGGTGGGGGTGGAGGTGCCTGCTGCTGCACCTCAGGACGAGCTGGTGCGTTACCTGGGTGTGCACCTTCGTCCCGAACCAGACGTTGTGGCGATGGAGAGGAGGACACTTCGCCGTGAACATCATCATCTATGTTCCCAATAATTGGTGACCAATCTCCATCGTCATCTTCGTCCGATGACTCTTGGTGGTCTAGCTTAATTAATGACTTGCGCCAGGCCACATGGCAATCCTTGTTCTGAATAAGAAACGGCTTATGTGTTGATATAGGGTACTCGAGCATAACCTTGTTGTACTTCTTCTCAAGTATAGTATCAATGCTCACGTGGGCATACCCTTGAGGAATTGGCCTACCATCAATGAGCCCGCCGTCTTCGATAGGCCAGGCCTGGCCGATTGCCACCTTGTCTTTTGTCCACTGCTGGCGGACATACAACCTAACATTCACGGGGCCTGTGATGTCGTCCACTGGATGAGGCGCATTTGCCTCTAGTTCTCCGATCGGGGTGGACCCACAACTACTACGACCTAGGCCCATTGTTGGGCTACATTGACCTGGAGCAGTTTCTTCCATTACCCGCGGAGGGGCGCCAGACTCCCTGGATTTCATTAATATTTCTTGCTGCTGCGCATAAAGTCTTTCAAATTTTTCCTCCATCTCCTTGAACCGCTTATCCACCTCTTCTTGTCTTCGCCTCTTACCCCTTTCATGTTTACGATATGAGGCATCCTCCTCGAAAGCATGTTTCCAAGGAACGAGACCTATTCCTCTTGTGCGGCCGGGGTGCTCTTTGTTTCCGAGGACCTGGGTAAGCACATCATTTTCCCTGTCTGATTTACGGGTCCCTGACCTCAGCTCTTCATGTGCTTTAGATACCTTTTCGATGAACTCATCGGACACTCCAGACTTAGTACCACTGGTAGTTGTCATTGCTGGATTATTGCGGATTGAAAGACTCCCGTCCGCTCCGTGGCGTGCCCCCCTAGCCATGACGTAATAGACGCATCTCGTCTCCCAAGTGACAGACTCGGGCTCAACGCCAAGCCTTTGCACCTTCAAAATGTCATCATCAAACTCCTTCAGCTTACCAAGGTAGCCGCGAGAGCCAAGATGATGTCTATCTGTCGCTTTCAGCGAGTTCTCCGTATTCTTCGCACTCAATTCTAAGGCTTCCTCGGATTCCTTATATTGCTTAAATTCCTCCCAGTATTGCCTCTGCTTGTCCAACTGTCCATTTTCAAAATCTGGCTCTATACCCGTCTTGATAAATTTTTTGTTCAAATCACGCTTGAAAGTCCGGAACATGACGCCCATGGTTTCGAACGTTTTCCTCATGACCAGCTCCTTGTCCCACTTATCCGGGAAAGAGAAATAGGGTATCAACTTGTCCCAAACAACTTGCTTTTCCGACTTAGGCACGACCCATGGGTCCTGCAATTCGTCACCGACCCAACGCCTGTATTTAATGGGGATGAAGTCCCTAACAAGAATACCGAGGATATTCTTGAATTTTGTCACCGACAAGTCCGGAGCATATGGATCCCCTGTCTGGTCAAATGCATCTATGTGCCAGTGTGCATTTTTCCCCTTAGGAAGTTGTGTGGCTCCACGCCTTCGCCTCGACTTGCTAGTACTTGGGCCATCATTGTTTGTAGCCTACGGCAAAAATGTTAATTAATTAGCATGACACTAGTGACTTAGCATGTTAGATTATCATGTGTATTATGAACATATATAGTTACCTCATCATCAGGTGTATTAAAATTCAGGTAATACGAGGTGGGGCTAAAATCCGGCCCTTCAAATTGCTCATTATTGCCATTGCCACCAGGTGTCTGCTCTTGTGGGCCCTCTCTCGGGCCAGCATCCTGACCAGATGGTGGTTGTGCACGGTTTGTGTGATCTCGCGGGGCTCCCGACGATGCTGCCCCAGCATTCGGGTCCGCTTGTTCTCTCGCACCTAGTCG
>DXKC01008167.1:0-21612 GCA_031170775.1 Cymbopogon citratus
ATTCATTTATTATTTAAATGACTATGTAAATGACATGCTTATGCATAATGTGATGTTAATGATGCATGCTTAACACCGAGGTGTTACAAAGTTCTCATTCAAGAAGCGTACACTCAAGACTCCTGCCCATCCTCAAACACGTACATCTACGAGGATACAACTCTCGCCATGAAGAAGAAAAAGAACAACAATCGAAGGAGGAACAAAGCTAAGCAACCAAAAGAAGTGTGAATGGTCAACACTGTTGAGTCAGAAGTCGACCACCGTCTTCCATCACTATACCTCGCCAAGCTGGACGATCCAGGAGTACCCACCATTGATTGCATGATCAGGGGAAGTACCTTCTACAAGATGTTCTATGACATCGGCTCCAGCATCAACATAATGTCTACGGTAATGTATAAAACAATATATCAAGATAGACCTTTATACCCGATGTATTCCCAGCTACAGATGGCAGACCAATCATTTCGATTCCCGGAGGAAATAAAAAAAGACATCATGGTCAAGATCAGAGATCACTATGTTCCCGCCGACTTCATGATTTTGGACATGGGAGATGAAGATGACATTCACCTCATCCTGGGAAGACCCTTCCTTCACACTACTAGCGCCATTATCTATATGAAATCAGGACAGATCCACTTTCAGTTTCTTGGAGGAAAGGTATGCTATTATCTCAATAGCTATACCACTTATGAGCAGCCAAAGAAGAACAAGTCAATGAGGCGCCATGCTCAATGTCAAAAGAAACAAATCGCCTACGGACGTGCTGAAGAAGAAGTACCACCAATAGCGAAAGTAAAAGCTCAATCTAGGAAAGTGTGGAAGAAAGAGACGTCAATATTCACTATGCCGCGAGTGGAGCAATCAAACAGTCCCCCACCAATGGGACTGGAGGATTCTTCCGAGGATTGAACCAAGACAAGGAGTCCTGTTTGGAGGACTTTAATCACCGAACCCTCGTCAGGAGGTAGACTCGATAAGTTATCT
The DNA here is from genome assembly GCA_031170775.1 of Cymbopogon citratus. NCBI lineage: Eukaryota > Viridiplantae > Streptophyta > Magnoliopsida > Poales > Poaceae > Cymbopogon > Cymbopogon citratus. The sequence goes on from DXKC01008167.1 coordinate 994, forward strand.
CATATTTTCTTTCTAAATATTGCATATGTTTTTCTTTAGCATATTTACTTTACTATATTTGCATTAGAAAAAGAAAATAAATATGTTAGTATTGAAAAATTAAAATTCTAAGCCCCACGTGAGTGGCGCTAATTCTTCATTACTACTCACCGTGGTGGCACAAAAGAAATAAATATGCATGCATATTTACATTCCTACATATTTATACTTTTGCATCAGAAAATCTTTTAAGCCCCATGTAAGTCCTAGCTATTTACTGTGGAGATATAAAAATAAAAAATATATATTGCATTGCATAAAAATTAAAAATACAAAAATATTGAAATTCTGTTGACTTATGCTTAAACAAGAAATATCTCAAGGCTCTATACAACTAAGGCATAGAGGATTTACCACTAACGCTTAATTTGTTCCATGAGTTGTAGTGTCTATTTGAGTTCAACAAGATTTGAAGGACTAAGAAGAGTAAGACATGACAGAAAGGAGGACACGTGGAATCCTAGCGAGCATGGACTTCATCAATAATCAAGATCAAGTGCTCAAGGGAAGACATCACCGCCACTGTCTGTCTGGCTCACTTCATCAAGATACTACGCCAACATCCAGCTTGGGGGAAGGCATCCCCTGCACATTTATCTAGCTAAGTACTCCCTCCGTTCCAAATTGTAAGTCATTCCAAGAATCTTAGAGAGTCAAAGCTTTTAAAGTTTGACCAAAACTTTTAGAGAAAACTTCAATGATTTGTGATATCAAATATATATAAAATGAAAATATAAGTAATGAAGAATCTAATAATACTTAGTTGGCATCACAAATGTTATTATCATATCATATAAATTTGGTCAAACTTAAAAACTTTGACTCTCCAAGATTCTTGGAATGACTTACAATTTGAGATGGAGGGAGTATTTTCTTCTATTGGTGTGATTTATTTAGAAAAGAAATAAAAAAGATGTATAAATAATAAAACAAAATAAAAATTATAATAGTATCTGTCTATAATATAGGGATTATTAATATTTTTATTATTACTATTATTCTTGGAGTGTGATATATTAAATTTAGGAATAAATAAATTAAGAGAGAATATACATTGCTTTGCTGTCTAGAATAAATAAAGCTCTGACGAAAATAAATTAAAAAGAACGGGTATGCATGGAAATGATGAATAGTTGCTCTGCCGTAATTCCTTCTGAGTACCTTATTTTCAAACTTACACTCTCCCGAGTTTCAGGATAAGATTTATTTTGACATGAAGAGTCACTCTAAATCTGATACTTGTGGGTTGCATATGCTTGATCTAAGTCTAGGTTATTGACGGATATGATATGAGAAGGTCTGAGCAACTATTTATCTTATTCCAAGTGATACTAGCATTCTAGAGAATTTATCTTTAAAAGTCTTAAATTGGTACATGATGAGTTCCTGTATGACGAGAGCTTAAATTTCTACCATAGCCATATATATATGCTTGCTAGACTAGAAAGATTTTCACTCACTACTTGTATATGCATTGAGTGTGGCCAAGCTCTGTTGACCTTTAGAAACTTGTCATACGGTTAAAATCAAGAACACGTAAACTCCACCCAAATATGCGGCTTCTACACTGGAAGTACGCAACAACATGCTTTTCATTTAGATCCACCCAAAAATATTCCACTCCTACCCTGGGAGTGAAGAACCAACATGCCTCATAGAAATTTTCCACCTACCCATATTTTTCATAGCCCCAATTATTAATGCTCCAGTGTTCTTGTCACTGTCTCTCAAAAAGTTCCAGTACAAAAAGAGACTTGGGTAGTTTTGAAAAAAAGAGAAAAAAAGAGTATCAAAAGAAACAAAAGAGAGAAAAAGAAAAAATATAAAGAGATGTATCCTATCAGAATAGAGTTTCACCCAAGTACTCCTAAGAGTTTTCCAAGTTCCAAAGGAGAGATCTGTTTCAAGGAGCAAAGTAGAATTAGGTTTCCACAATGTTGTCACCCAACATATCCACTTACACCTCATATAAACTCCACCTATATTCCACACACATGCACATCTTGATTTAATTTTATGACCCATTTATCTGGATCCACTGTTTGACTGTGCAATATATGTTTTACAAGTATGTATATGCTGTCTTTCTCCACCTATGAGCCCCATATAAGCCTATTAGATGTAGGGTGAGAGAGAGAAGGCACAGTATTACTCTGCCTTATGCCAAAAATACCACATATTTGAGTGATGAGAGAAGGCATAATCACCACTATTGCCTTGGAGAGGATCCAGAAATACCACATATTGAGAGACTTGAGAGGGTCATACAAAGGAAACTCTGAGTTTTGTTTTGAAAATCTCACAAAACTCTAGAATAAAGGTTGATCGAAGAATTCGAGACATAGTGCCTAACTTGATTGTTCTGCTTTTTAATTGCTCAAGACCCAAGTGAAGGTGACAAGCCCCATGGTTAAAGGTAATATGAGTGAGACTGAAAGTTGGGACAATTTACTCTAATCTGGAGGAGAGTTTTCATTTGAACACATGTGTACTTTTGAGGCATGAAAGCATTGTAGCAACTCCAGATCCATCATTAAGGTTTAAGTCTTTGCTAAGGGACTAGCAAAGGGTAAGCTTGGGGGATCTTGTTGATGGCCACTAATGTCTATTATAAGCCATCAACTAGTGCATAAAATAATGAGAAATGAATTATAAAGAGTAGTTATAGGATTTGATTCTAACGAATTCCATGAGTTTTTGAGTATCCACTTGTTTTGCAGGTTATTCATGGATTTACCCTAAAAATGCATCTCAAGTGAGGATCTAGAGTGCACCATTGCAAAGAGCTCATCGAGACGATCGAGATGCACCTATCATTTGCTATATTCGGAGTCTGGATAGAGAGTCCACGATGGATACGACTTGAGAAGATTCTAGAATTTACCGAAACCATCATCCTACATATATTTAGAGGGGTTTATCTGATAAAGTTCCACATCTTTGTTGAAACTGTACTTTCCAGGGGTTTAAAAAGGATTTGGAGGAGATAGAATCCTAGTACAATACGACCAATATCGCAAACGGATAGGAAAGTGGCACGGGAAGACTCTAGAAGACACCATAGGGCACCAGAATGAAGATGGACGGGGGAGGCAGCCAGGTGGGGCCGACCGGCCCCACCCCTAGGCCGGCCAGCCTGGGCCCACTTCCAAGTGTCTCCGGCTTCGCATGACGGCTCCTAACCGACCTCTACATCGCATCTCAACCCTTGTTTAAGGTCGGTTTGATCCAAAGGCCACGGTTCATCCCACCGGGCTATATAATCAGACCCTAGAGGAACCCCATGAAGCATTGTTCTCATTATTGAAGGCCAAGTTCCAGTCAAAAACCCTAATCTCTCTAGAGCTCCACCAATTCTAGGCTAGTTATATAGAATTAGAACTAGAGGAGGCAAGCATCGCTTGGATCCTAGATCAAGTCACGTGGAGGCTAGGTAAAGCCTTGTAATCTTCTAACTTGTATCAACATTATTGATTATATATGTTCTAGTTCATCAAGTTCTTGTTCTAGTTCATCATTGTTCATCATCTAATTCATCTAGTTCTTGATCTAATTCGTCTAGTTCATCTAGTTCTAGATCTAATACTTCTAGATGTTATCGATATTGTTCTTGATCTAGAAATGACTTCAATCTTCATTGTTATAATATTCTTAATTATGATTTTTATGGTCTACTTTGATTATATGCCTAGCATAGTTGGATTATCCTTATATTCAAACACAAGCTCGTATAGAGTTCAACCTAATGATCACGGGGTGAATGGTCGACAGAGTGTAAGCATGCTTATACCCTGTTTACATGTGGATGCACCCTATATTCTGGGCCATGTGGTAGATCGCGAGTGCGACATCCCCGTTGAGTCCTTTGTAGTCCATTCCCCGAATGTAGGCCAAGTAGGACCCGATTTCAAAGCTCGGTTTAGCTCTGTTCCTGACCCGCCTTAGAAATTTCCCTTGTGTGTAGATATAGAGTAGTTTAACAATGATTGCTAGTCATAATTGCACTAATCACTATACTCTATAACTTATAATTAGAATAACCTAGAGATTATCTTCTACTCTCTTTTTCTAATCAGACGCTAGTGGTATAGAATAGAAAATGCTCTAGAGATTATCATAGACTGGACTTTTATCTAATTATATCATTACCTTATCTTGAGAATAATCCCTGTTATAAGTAAAGATATTGATCTAGTGGCACTCTTATCATATGTGTATTAGAAGCCTATATTCATGTTTACTCTTAGATCCTTCCTAGTGGTAAAATTATAAATAACGATACCTGGAACTTTTCTACGTGGAATGCTACAACTGGGTTTATTTTATCTGTGCGCTTGCGGATAACCTTTAATATATTTTTGGGCTAAGATATTTAAACCAACATTTCTGGCATCGTGTTAGGGATAACAACCTAGCTTAAGCAATGCTAAGAGATGTCAAGACATAGTATTGAAAAAAAGAGAGAAAGAAGAGAAAAAGATAGCCATGTCTCTAAAATAAAGTTTTAGAAAGAGAGATCAAATCCACAAAAGGAGTATAATTTAGAATTAGGATATTCATATTCCACACACTTACACATCTTGATCAAAGTGTATGACTTGTATCTCCATGTGGTTTGGTTTTTTACTTAGCAATATAAGTGATACAAGTATGCCCACTTTCATACCTACCTAGAACTCCAATCTACGGCTTTAGCAGTAGGTCATGAAAAGAAAGGCAAATCCCACAATGCCTTTTGTGAGGTAAACATACACATTGAGTGATCAGGAGAATCATTTGAGAAACTTGGCTTTCTTTTGCAAAAATTTTTAAAACCTCAGGATAGATAGTTGATCTTGGGATGAACGATAAGCAATGTCTATGAACCTGTTCTATCTTGCAATCGCCCAAACTTGAGATAGGTAATAAGCCCCATTCATTTCAAGATAATAGCAAAGTGGACAAAGTGCCGATTTATTCAAACTAAGGTAGAAAACTTTGTTATAAATCTAATACATTTGAAATATAATCGGTATAGAAGCAACTCCTGATCAACAACCAAAGCCCAGCTTTGCTCGGGGACGAGCAAAAGCTTGGGGGATCTTGTTGGCGGTCGTTAATGACAAATTTATACCGCCAACATTGATCCAAAAAGGGGTGAATTATATATTTTTACACACACCTTTACTACTAATAGAATTCCACTTGTACTCGAAGATTTGTCACTATGCAAGAAACACACCAAGTAAAAAGGAATATCTACAATAAAAAAACGCTTTCTGGAAGACGTATTTGCTAACCCAGGGGAAGATAACTCAACCGGAGCGTCCACGGGCCAAAACCACATTGTCACGACAGTCCAGGCCCAAGCCACAGGCTGCAAATGGCCCTAGGAGTCAGTTCGGGCCCAGGTTCAGGCCCAGGTTTGGCAGGTCAGTACATTCAATGTTGGGGAGGGCGGTGCACTCCTGGTTTTTCCCAAAATGCCCCCGAACCGCTTTTCACCTACTATAAGAGGAGAGGAGGAGCACCCCCTGCACACACACTCATTTGGAGCACTCCACCTCACTCCCTCTACTTGTTCTTTAGCTCTAGTTAGTTAAAATAGGTTGGAGAAAGCTTGAGCTACTTGGAGGGCTTGTCTCCTAGGAAGAAGTGCTACTCTCTTGGTAATATACTATGAAGAGTTCTTTTTTATTCAAGTCCTATATATCTATTTACCTTCTTGCTATGAACTAGAGTATAGTAGCAATGCTAAGAATGCCAACAAGTATTTTTGGCACCATTGTGGAGGATGGACTTAAACCTCCAAACTTGGTAGCGACCTTATGAAATACCAACAAGGCATTTCTGGCGTTGCCACCAAGGTAGGCTTCTGGCCTATTTTGGTGATCATGTTAACAAATGCCAACAATAATCATATACTCCATAAGTACTCCCTCCATTCTAAATTGGAGTTCGTTTTACTTTTTTCCCTCAAATTTGACCACCTGTCTCATTCAAAAAATTTGAACAAATATAGTCAAATTTAGGTCATTATTGAAGATCTTTTGTTAATAAAGCAAGCCACAACAAAAGGAGTGATATTTTGAACAAAATTTTAAATGAAAACAATTGGTCAAACTTGGGATAAAAAATTCCGCTGTTCCATTACCACGGTCGGTCGCGTGTCTTGAATCCAGTGGACGATGGCGTGTGCGGCCGACTGCTGCTCTCCTTCTCACCTTTTTGCATGTGATGATGTTAGCGATGATGAAAGCGAGGTAAAAGGCAAACATTTATTTTAACATGCTATAAATTCTGAACCTTATATATGTCTTTAATTCCACTTGCACCAATGTGTTCTACGTGGCGAGGCGAACAAAACTAGATCCCACTTGAATATCACTACAAGAGATTTGTTGTTCTGTGACGCTCCGTTTTAGTCATGGAAAATACCGAATTCATCACTATTTCACATCTACGATGAATCTATGACCAAAAACCCACCGTCGTGGAAGACGCATCATATGTGACTTTTAATGATGTTTTCAAAAAAGGTGTCATAGAGCTGAGCACTTCTATGACCAAAAGAGTGGCCGTCATGGCAGTTTTTTGTATGCGTACAAGACGGCTACGTATGCATACATGACGGCCCAGACGGCCGTTAGGCAAGACATGCCGGCCGTTAGGCGGAGATGCCAGCCATTAGGCTGACATGGCGTGCTCTTGTTCTTCCACGTTTTAAGTTTATAAAGGACCATGTGTTAGGCCAATGTTGTACCATGTTTCACTTTTGTACTGGCACACATGTCAGCCCTTCATTGGACCATTTGTCTGCAATTTATTTGTCCTTGTGTCAGATAAATTTATTGGCACACGTTTCCTGTTTGTTAGCCCACATGTCTGACCTTCATTGGTCCATTTGTCGTTTTTAATTTGTTCACATGTTCGTTTCTCATTCGATCACATGTCACTGTTGCATTTGTCCATGTTTTCGTTTAGTTCTTCCACCACCTGGCTATACATTTCCTTCCACATGTCGTGTCCTGGCTATTGCACGTGTTTAGCACTGGTAAGCCCACAGAGGACATTCATTTCATCACAAAAAGTAGTTTTAAACCTTCACAAGAAACCAATTCAAAATCATCACAGTAGCTAATTAACATTTTACATGAGCAGCAAGCTGCTGCGAGTGTTTCACCACAACAAACCATCTCAAATACACACACCAAATCGGCACACAAGTCCAAACATCAACCCACACTGGTTTGCAGCATCAAGGCTCATTAGAACTGATAGCGGCAATCAATTCCTCACGGAGCCTCCTGTTCCGCTCTTCTTGCTGCATCCTGTACTCCTTAAACTCCATTGCATTCTTCTCTGCGTTCCTCTAAAGTTCATCCAGCTTCTCGACGAGAGTAGCAGAACTTACCTGTTCCTGAAAAATCTGTTGTCGAAGGGCCCTCTCCGTCATTGTCTTTGTTATGGTGGAGCTTGTCCTGATACCAGCATTCTTCAGAAAAGGAATGTTGCCGATCAGCGCCTGGGAGTTATTCTTGTCGTGGGAGTTGCAGATTACCTTGCAAACAACATCAGCACTAGTCATTGGTTCCAACCCTTCAACAACACGGGGTGCTTGCATACTTTCCATAGCTACCTACAAATATTCAAGCATTAAAAATTCGGTTGTAGATAGCGGTACAGGATTTAAATTGAAAACCCAGAAGATTAATTCATTACAACTAATGCATAGGTCTTCCACAACATACTGCTGATAGAGAATACATAAGCATAATGCATTGGTAGTTCTCAGCCTAGAGTCAACAGAGATTACATAAGCGCAATGTACAGGTACCATGTAAATTGGTGTATAATTGAAAATTTCAAGAAAAGCAAATGAAGGTGCTTACAACAGCTTCTCTTGTAGCATCGCTAACTGCTTGAAGGCATCCATGACATTAACATCTCCATCAGGTCCTCCATGTTGTTTATCAAGTCCTTGATCATCATGATGTTCAAGTGCGCAATTTTGTTTTGTGGCCATCCTCTGGTTCTCCATCTGCTCACATTTCACAAGAGTTTCATTTTATATTTATACAAAGTCCGGGTAACAATACAACACAACCATTAGTTACTAATTGATGGAACTTCACAACATAAGATTGAGACCCTGTAGCCTGGTGGAACTTCACTTTCGCACGATTTTGCTTGTTCTTCATAGATACTTCCTGTAATGACATGACTGCAGCATAAGTAGACCATAGACAAAACGTCAGAGGTCACACACACCTTGTTCTTGTTGACACAAAAATATTTTGTGCCAACACACGTAAGGAGGCCCAAGATAACCGAAGTTGAATCAGGAGGCTTCGAGATTCTCAAAACCTCAAGCAGTGCCAGATTGTAACCGAAGCGTGCCAGCCAATTTGACCTATAATTGATAAGGAGATAAACAAGATCAAATTGTGGAACCTGCCGGTGTGATTCCAGACAGTTCCATAATGTATGGCCAAATTATAGACGATGAATAAGGACACTAACTAGAGAGTTAGCTCCGAACAGTGCAATAATGAAAGGATAAAGACATAAGCAAAAATAGGCTATAAAGATACATAATTCATTGCATTATTTCAATTAGCTGATCTTGATTAGTCAATATCAATTACGAGCGGGCAATATGCTTATAATGTCTTTCATCTGATTATTGAATGGATAAATAACTGTTAAAGCTGGTCTAACAGGCCAGCGGCTCTAACAAATCACTTTCATAGAGTTGTAACGATATGCAATAGACTGGTCTAACGGCCTGCGGTTTTCTCACATATCCCACAAACAGAACTAATCCAAACAGTAATCAATAGAAAAATAACTATAGACATGCTACTTGTGAGAGCACAACTTGTATCGGCTAAATAGCTGATAGGCGATCTTAAACGGGTAATATTGTAACACCCAAAAATTTGCTTGGATTTTAAAATAGTTAAAATGGTTTAATTTTGAGTGGGTGTGCTCATGAAAGATAGGAAAAATGCTATTTTTCATTAGATTAAAATTCATCATGGGGAATAGCAACATGATTGTGCATTCATGTTGATGCATACTAGTTATTGTTTGATTGGTTTTGTTCCCAACTCAATATGATTCGAATTTCTTTTGAAATGATTTTGAAAATGGCTTTTGTATAAAAGAAGAACGAAAGAAAAAGGAGAAACCCTCCCTCTATCATTTCTGGCCCGAGTGGCCCATTCATTCTGCCCTGGCCCGCTTGGCCTCCTTATTGGCCCGTTGGCTTTTCTTTTCTCCATTTCAGCAGCCGGCCCACTCCTTCCTCCTTCGGCCGAAGCCCAGCAGCGCGCTGCATTTCTTCTTGGGCTGCCATCACACAGCCCAGCTACTCAGCGCAGCGACGCCCTCCTCTCCACGCTGACGGCTCGGTTCCGCCCGTCAGCTTCCTTCTCCGTGTTCGAATCGAGCGTGACTCCGTCGGCCGAGCTTTGCACGACCAAAATCAGCGCCTGAGTTTTCGCCCCTTGCCGTTTTCCGCCTGCCTCTGCCCTATAAACATCGAGCGCCTCCAGCCGCGCCCTTCTTTCCCATCTTCGCAAGCCGCCGCCCTGCGTTGAGAAGGCAGAGCCGTCGCGAGCCCTATGTTCTGCCGCCAGGGCAATTCGACGCCTTGTGGCTTCAAATATCGCAGTAAGCCCGCCATACTTTCTCCTATGGTCTATGCGACCTTGTCCGACCGAGCAATTTTTCCTAATCTACCCCAGTACGTGTTGCTTCGCGTGCAGGTCTTCTCCCACCCGCCAATCGGCGCTGCTCGACTTCTACGTCCCACTTCGGTCTCCGTTGTTCACCTAGGTGAGTTCGTGATGAGCTCCCGATAATTTTGGTACCAAGCCCGTGTCATTTGGTGGTCTGTAGGCCCCGGTTGACTTTCTCCGTCGAGCTCGGCTCATCGCCAGCCATGGCGCCGCCGCCGTCGGCAGTGTCTCCGGCCGGAACGCCGCCCGGTTCCCGCCCGGTCTAATCGTGACCATCCATTCGCGATCCAACCGCCCAGATCTATTGATACCCCTTCGTCATGGCACTTTTACGGAAAACCCCTTATAATTACTTCGGATCTTAACCCGCAGTCCATCGCGTATTCTCAGAATACGTTTTCACCTTTGAAAAGCGTATTTTCTATTTTTAACAGATTTCAATTATATTATCTTATTTACAGTTATGCCACTGAGTTCAAATGCTTTTAAAATCCACGTTTTAGCTCCGATTCGAACTGTTCAAGTTGCGTTGAATTCGTAATTTAATAACCTTCGTGATGGTACCACTGTTCAGTAGGTTTGCAACTTTTATAATTTAAGTTTGTATCTAGTGAATTATTTTGCTATAGGAAATCTTGTAAAATTCATAACTTCACTGTTATAGCTCCGTTTTTTGTGATCTTGGCGTCTATGTGATCGTAGCAACATGTAGAATAGTTTTATACACTTTTCAAACTATTTCTATATTGTTGGTGTACTGATGTAGTTGTATTTCTTTGTTTGTCTCTTGTATGATTGTTCAGATGCTTGTGTGGTGCTTTTTGAACATCGTGTCCTATCAGTGAGCTTTACGTTGATGAACTAGAAGAAGTTGGAAATCAAGAAGAAGTTCTTTAAAGGTTTTGGACATGAGGAAGGATCTAAGTTTAAGGTAAGTATAGTTTGGGTTTACTTTCTGTAATCATGATCAAGTGACTTAATTAATGCAATGCATGAATAATTGTTCATAATTTATTGTTCCATTCTTACATTAATATGTTACATTGATCATGAGTATATGGTGCCTTGTGGCTATACTTGCGGAGTTCGATATGGACTCACTCTTGCTATTTTCCCCACACATCAGGATGGTTATCAGATTTTTAGTTGGAGAAGATAGGCTTGTGATCAACCAGTCAGTAGGATCCAGTGGATTGGAGTCCTCACTTGAAGATTGGAGTGTAGTTCCATTGATCGCTATATAAGGTGATGTCTATTATTATAAATATGTTTTATATATTAAGCATTGTTTAATGATATCATCTCTTATTTGTAGCTATATGTGGGATTTGACTTTCAAGACTCCACATATGGTGTGCCCATGGTTTTGTCCTTAAAACCGGGTGTTACAAATATGCATTACAACGACACCAGCTAGTTATCAAATAGATTACAACCATTAAGGCTGGTCTAATGGACCAATGGCCTTAACAAATTGATTCCATAAAGTATCAGATGCACAAGAAGCTGGTCTAATGGGCCGGTGGCTCCCCATTGCGAACACATGGCTTTTTCCATAGCCATTGTGTAGTGTCTTTATGTGATGAGTGATTGCCAACAAGGTCTAGCACTTTTGGTTGGTAGGTTGATGGCTGGTTTTGCTAATCCCAGGCATAGGGTATATTGTGTTGAAATGTGTCTATTGGCTTGTGTTGTGCAGGTGTGGAGCTCGGAGGTGGTAGTGACGGTCAGAAGAAGGTCAAGCGGACGTGCCGTGCTGACGGACCGGGTGCGGTGAAGGGCGGACGTGGTGGCTTGGACTGAGGGACCAGACGGCCGGGTGCTAGCCGCGGTGGCTGACACTTGGGACTTTGATAAGTGCGAGATGACATGACGGGGGACCCGGGCATGGCCCGTACTCGCGAGGAGGTTTGTTGGTTTGTCCTCAAAACCATCGGCAGGGGACCCGTGCGTGGCACGTACTTGCAAAGAGGTTTGTTGGTTTGTCCTCAAAACCATCGGCGGGGGATCCGTGCGTGGCACGTACTCGCAAGGAGGTTTGGTGGTTTGGCCTCAAAACCATCGGCGGAGGTTTTGCGGGTTTGGCCTCAAAACCCGGGTCGGTCCCGGCGCGGACGGACGGCATGTGGCGGCATCAGGGAGATTGCATGGACACAAGGCTACCGGTGAGGAGGTGCGGTGGCCGTCAGATTATTGAAGAAACTTGGACGGTTTTACTCCTTGGGGGTATTTGGGTTGAGTACTTCATGTAAGGGTGTTTTTGTCTTTGACGGGCGCCTATATAAATGAGAAGGGGGCTGGTTGGGCAGCCATCCCTTGGAGGTGCCACTCACATTTGTGTTATGTTGAGAGAAGGCTAGGTTTGGAGAGAGGAGAGGCTCTTATTTCTTGAGCTTTTTGCCATCCATAGCTTTGATTTGCTAGGAGTGGCTTGTAACCGGATATCACAAAGTAATACAAGAATCATTTACTTGTTCCACTTGTTCTCCACTTTAAATCTTGGCTGGGATTTGTGTTTGATTCTTGTTCTTGGTGTTCTTCATGAGTTCATCTCTTATCCCTCCGAGAACTTTGCAATTTCTTTGTTTCTAGAGCTTTTTGATTTGAATATTTTGTCTTGACTTGATCTATGATGTGAGTAGAGGCTTTCCACAGCAGGAATTGCTCTGAATCCTCACAAGATCAAAGATTCATCGATTTCTTGCTCTAGGTCTCCAAAGTTCCTCTTTTCTCCCCTTTTATGATTTCTTGAGTTTTACTACGATCTGAGCGATGATCTCCTAAAGATAGCTTCCCAATTGCATCAGAAACCTACTATCAAAATTTGGTCGCAATTGGAGTTGATTTGGAGTTTTTAGGGAGAAATTTGGATCTTGCCTGAGGCTGGTCGCAAGAACCGGCTAGGCTGGTTTTGGAGTCGGCTAAGCCGGTTTGGACCCGGCTAGGCCGGCTTGGCACTCGGCTAGGCCGACTCCCAGGCTGAATGTTTCAGTCGGCTATGCCAACTATTTCAATCGGCTAAGCCGACTTGTTTCACTCGGCTAAGCCGACTGTAACAATCGGCTAAGCCAACTGGACAACACTCAAAGGTGTTTTTATTGCATCTTGAGTTTTCGAACTCCGTTTCTCGATCCGTCAGTTCCTACAGGTTTCTATTTCTGCCAGGAACTTTTCTGTTGGGTGCTTTTTGGTTTTTGGGGTTAGTGTGAAAGAGCCTATGACTCCATCTCCTCTCTTTATGAGAAAGAAAAATTTAAGGCTCCTATTCACCCCCTCTAGTTGCCGTTACCGGTCCTACAATTGGGATCGGAGTAGGTTAAGAATTATTCTGCCTTAATCGGTCTGTGATCCGTAGTAGGCGACATTGTTTGAGAAAAAGACTTTGCTTTTGACTTTCTTCGTCGAACCTTGAGATTTTCCTGCTAACCCTAACAGTGCTTTGAGAAATGGCACCAAGCTCTTCTTCTTGTGTGTCTTTGTCCTCAGGATTGACTGATGTACATGTGGGTGAGGATGACCACAAGTGGTGGAAGATGCTCGCAGAGCTTGACAAGGACGATCAAGCGACGGGCTTGATGAAGCTTTTGATCGATGGGACGAGCAGAGGAGAAGATCCTCTACCCAAGCTTCTCAAGATGAGTCGAGGAAGACTCGCCCAAGGTATAATTAGTTTGTTCACTTGTCTTTGTGCTTATGATGAGTCGCTTGTTGAGCATAGGAAGAACTTGGACATGACTAGGTTTGATAGTGAAAATGCTTCTATTTCATGCATGTCTAGTATGTCTTTACCTTATAGCTCCTGCGATACCTTGAACTTAAAACTTAAGCACAAGGAAGCTATTATAGAGAGTCTTCATGATGTCATTGATATCATGAGTGATAAGTATGACTATTTGAGCTCTTCTCATGCTTGTTTAAAATCTGAAAATGACTTGTTGAAATCAAATGCCTCTATGCCTTGTCTAACATGTGTTGATTTGCATAAGAACCTTGATAAGGCTAGAGATGAAATTGAGTTGCTTAAGTCAAATGCTTCTTTACCATGTGTTTCTTGTGAGTCTTTGTATGCTAAAATTTATCAACTAAAATTGACTCACACCACTTGCGTAGATGAACTTGAGCTTGCTAAGGCTAAAATGGATGAGATAAGTTCTAAGCCTTGTGGCTTGTGCTCTTTGCCTGTCAATGATGATGCTTGCCTTACTTCACATGCTATTAATGATGCATTGCTTGATGTGAATGATGATGTTTCCTCCACTGCTCTTATTTGCACATCTTGCATCGATTTGAAAAATGAAGTTTTGGCTTTGAAACAAATGCGCGATGATATGAGCACCAAGTTGGTTGAGCATGAGGATATGAGTGCCAACCTTGAGAGAGAGATTGAGCTCTTGCGTACCACACATATGTCGAGTGCATAGGAAAGGAGATTGAAATTTTAAAAAAATGCTCCTTGTGGTACTTGTGATCGCCTCTGGTTTGAAAATGAGGTTTTGGCTAAACGTTGCAAGAGTTTTCGTGCTAAGCAGCCTTTGGATTCTTGCGATTCTTGTCACTCCAATGTTGCTTCTTCAAAAATTGCTTCTTTGCAATCGGAGTTGAGTTCTTGTGTTGCGTGTGAGTCTTTGGTTGATAGCACTTGTGCTAATACTTTGGATAGCTCTTCTATAGCTAGTCCTAAGCTTGTTGCTTCTTCATATGATGTCCAAGGGATTTCTCATGGCAATGGTGCTTCTTGGATTTTTGGAACTCATGTTCCTTTGCCAATCTTCCACTATGCCTTTTGTAAGAAAGATGGACATTCATTCAATTTCTGCTTTCATTGTGTCAAACACGAGTGACGTGTTCGAGAGCAAAGGCTTTTAGGAAGCCATGTAGCCTTTCTCATGGCATGTGTGCTCCTAGTACTGGCACCAAGTTGAATGTTGATGCTTCTTGTTCAAAGCCCCAAGGGACTTCTCACTTGATGGAGAATGGTGTGCCTACCAACAGCCCTTTATACCATTGCTCTCTTTGTGGGAAAGATGGGCATCAAGATATCTTTTGCTACCGGCATGCCAGACGTTGTCGATGAAAGCTGGTCGGCAGTCCACCACGGGGTTATCCTTGGTGGTTATTTCGGTGTTGGGCAGCCTAAAGCTAGCGATCGAGCGTGACGCAAGACAGGACCAAAGGATTTATCCAGGTTCGGGCCATGAGATGCGTAATACCCTATGTCCTGCGTCTTTATGGATTGTATTGCCTTATGAAAGTGTGAGTTGTAGGGTTCCTCTTGCCCGCCTTATATAGTCGGGGGACAGGGTTACAGATCCTAGGATTTTGGTATGGGATAATTACAAACATACGTATTCAGGAAAGATACGAGTTTTCTATTATCTAGACTGCCTTGCGCGGCAAGGCGCCTCCTTATGCCCGAGCAGGGCCGCCGACCATGCTTGTTGGCGTCCTTCGGGCTTCGACTTGTCATCCTGGGCCTTCGAGAACGTGGCCCAAAGATAGCCACAAGGGTATAGGGGTTAATACACCCACAGCTAGTCCTCGAGCAGTATGAATCTTGAGGAGTACGTCATCTTGACCTTGTCTTTGTAGTGGAACTTGTCATTGAGAAGTTGATTACTGATTGCATCTTGACGGTGCACATCTGAAAGGTTGCATGATGGTCTTGAAGAAAAAGAAAAATGATTCCAACATCATGCTGACGTGGTCCCATGTTAACACGTAGTGTTAAGAACACTGCAATGCTAACATGGGTAATTTGCTCGGAGAAGATCAGAGGAATAGGACCAAAGTAATCGCGAGGTGACATGGTCCCATGTAGTCCCCAAGGTTGATAGAAGATGAGTATGTTGTGTTAAGCTTATGAAAAGTCTTGAGAAAAACAGCTGCAAGAGTCAAAGACTAGCACAAATGCTTGGAAGGATAAACCCGTGGCTCCAAGAGGCCTGAACTGTCGATTGGTATAGTAATCAGGCTGAACTATCTGGTCGAGTCCCCAGCTCATAGCATGGAAGAAAACGTGGCAACAGGAGGCCTGAGCCATCGACTGGTCTGCTGTTGGAAAGACGCGCGTGATCCGGCCAAGTGGTCTTGCTGAGTCTCCAGCTCTGACGCGTGGAGGGACAGGTGGCAACAGGAGGCCTAAGCCGTCGACTGGTCTGCCGATGCGCGTGGTCTGGCCGAGTGGTCTAGCCAAGTCCCCAGCTCTGACGCGTGGAGGGACAGGTGGCAACAGGAGGCCGGAGCCATCGACTGGTCTGCCGATGCGCGTGGTCTAGCCGTCTGGTCTGGCCAAGTCCCTAGCTCTGACGCGTGGAGGGACGAGTGGCAATAGGAGGCCGGAGCCGTCGACTGGTCTGCCGATGTACGTGGTCTAGCCGAGTGGTCTGGCCAAGTCCCCAGCTCTGACGCATGGAGGGACGAGTGGCAACAGGAGGCTGGAGCCGTCGACTAGTCTGCTAATGCGCATGGTCTGGCCGTGTCCCCAGCTCTGACGCGTGGAGGGACGAGTGGCAACAGGAGGCCGGAGCCGTCGACTGGTCTGCCAATTTGAATGTAGGCCTTGTAATTTAATAACAGAGCCCATAGCCATTGCTGGGCCGCATTTTGACAAGAGTCAAACCCTAGAAGACAAAGAGGCATCGGGGTATCCGATATAAACATGCACCTGGCCTCAAGTGACGGTTCCACTCCACCACTAAGCCAGTTGCAGTCGCGGTTCTTCACCATCGTCACCCGCAGCTAGATTCAATCCATGCCGACACTCATCCACCTTGAATCTCCCCAATTCATCCTCCACATCATTGAATCGGAGCCATGGCGCCCAAGAGGAAACTGATGAAGGTGGCGGATGAAGCGGCGGCGCAGCCGGAGAAGCGTCAAGTGCCAAAACGGAAGAAGGTGGCGGAGGACGAGCCGGTGGTGTTTCAAGTGGAATACTTGGAGAAGCATTGGTCGCTGTCAAGCAGCACCATAGAAGCGTGGAACAATCTCTCAAAGCTAGGACTTTTGCCTACGCCAAAAATGAAGGTATGGCGCCCACCCCCTAAGGATCACAAATTTCTCTAGCCGGATCATGGGGAATTTGTTTTATTTGAAGATTTTGTCATGAGTGGGGTGGGATTGCCGGTACACTCTTTTCTGAGGGATTTGTGTACGTATTGGAAGATTTCTCTGTACAATCTGGATCCAAATTCCATATTGACTATCTCAATTTTTGTCAGGTACTGCAAAATGTTCTTGGGGATTCTGCCCCATTTCAATTTGTTTCGGTACTTTTATATCCCGAGGAAGAAGGGGACAGGATCTGGCGGCTCAGAAATAGCAGGGGGATGCTATGTTCATCTGTGGGATGGAATGAAGCCGCATTGGACTGACGTCCCCCATGGCACGCCGGCCAAGAACTAGAATCAAAAGTGGTTTTATGCCTCCCAAGATCTTCAGTCTCCCCTGGTGCCATCTGACATCGTGTATGTCCCGAAGAAGAACAAAAGGTGGGAAGCTCCTTGCAGCCAGAGTGATATGGAGCGGGTGGAGGAACTGCTAAAGTAGATTGACACCACCACGTGCTCTGGGCCGTTTGTAGTAATGGTCTGGCTGACACGCCGAGTGCAGCCGTGCAAGGAGAGGGCAAGACCCCTATATGAGTTTTTGGGGGAGGAAGACCCATCTTGAGAGTCGCATGCGCCAAAGGGATAGATGAGCGGAGAACTAGCCACCAATTAGATCCATGTGCTTTCCAATCAGCAGTTCACGGCCACGTATCCGTGCAACCCCCAGGCCCCTTACAATGTTGGAAATCCACCTCCAAATGTAAGTTGTTACTTGTCTGCACTTTGTGTACTTGTTTTCTATTGTATTGTGCTTCATAACTTGGATATTTTGTGGCCTGACATACCATTGCTGGACAGGACCGGGCAGCCTACTTCTCTGGCATTCCTATAGTGCAGTGGCCAGAAGGTGAAACCTTGCAGGGACAGAAATGGAGGAAGCACCAGGCCATAATTGATGATGCAGAAGCTGCCGTTGATGACTCTAATGACAGCCCTTCAACACAGGCACACCGGGTAGCGGCTGGCAAGAGGCCGATGGCGGTGCAGGCTAAAAAGACCAAGCCAACAACGCTACTCACTGGGGGGCAGCCTGAAGATCGGTGGTGACAGTGCTGGAGGGGAGGGCATCGGATCTATTAGCATAGATTCAGACTTAGACTCTGATGATGTGCGAACCCTTGATGATCGGTTGAAGTGTCAGAGGCTAGCTAGGAGCCCTTCCCCTGTAAACACCAAGGCCCTGTACTTCAGTATGTCATCTGGGCAAGGCAACCAATCAGATGTGGGGCAGAGCACATAGGCACCTCCAAAACAGAGCACCCAAGGCACCCTAGCTTAGAGTACGCGGTCATCATCTGGGCCAGGCATGCAGCAGCAAGGGACGCAGAGCATGCAGCCGCCAACAGGCCAGAGCACTCAGTCCCCACAAAGAAGTGCTCATCCCGTAGTGCAGAGCACGGGACCTACAGGGACGCCAGAGGCAGGACCGAGCTGTGTGCCCCCAAGGCCCCAGGGTGTGTCATTGCCTAACATTGGTGTGGGCAATGACACTCCTCAGGTCTCAGATGCCCTAGAGGGTAGTATGGACTTTGTCTTCGATGTGGAGTTCAAGAATTGTCAAGGTAAAATCTGATCTTGAGTTGAGTTCTTTTGGTTGCGTAATGCGAAGCATCTAACAAGCAATGTATGTATTGTAGGCCTACTTTTACTAAAGACCTGCCACCTCTGGGAGCACCAACTTCAGCAACATCACCGCCTCCCATGATGGAGCCGCCGACACAGGATGCAGATGCTGGTCAGGATGCATCAAATGTACACGGCACTCCTGAAGGTGGAGGAACCACAACTGCTACAGGATGAGCTTGACGCTGGATACCAGGGCTGCCGGAACATTGGTGATGGGTCTTGCGACTGGTTCGAGCACGCCCCTAGGACATACTACTGCACGAGATGGTGCTCCATCAACGTCGGGCCCTCAGGTGGTTGTTGAAGACGATGTGGAGGAGATCGTTCATGAGCCCGCTGTGCCTCTCCAACAGGTGCATACCATGAGGCGGGTTGGTGAAGCAGTTGAGATCTATCAGGAGATAGATCACCAAGGGATAGGCCCTAAGATTGATGGGCTACTGACAAGCCTGTGCGCTCAAATCAAGGTCAGTATATTGTGAGCGGTACAATGCTTTGAGTCAAGTATATGTTTCTGAACGAATGGTTCTTGTTTGTGCAGTCCCTCATAGATACTGCTGAATAATGACAGCGGACCATCGCCAGGCTCGCCCCTGTGTATGAACAGTCAGAGGACCTAAAGAAATCCCTTACAGAGCTGGAGAAGCAAACTGAAGAGTACCAGACCAGAGAAGGTCAATGGACTAGTGAGAAGGCAACCCTAACGGACAGGGTATCTCAACTAGAGACCTCACTGGCAACTTTGCAGGGACGGGTCACACCACTAGAAGTGGCCAACAGGGGTAATCATCGTATTTCACCACTGTACTTGTACTCGGCTGTTGTCTTATTGATTTGTTGTGCAGAGCACACGGAGCAAAATGCCAGGCAAGTTCAAGAGCTTACACAGCTGAGGGAGCAGAACATGAAGAAGGACCAGGAGCTTCTGCAGTTAAGAGAGCAGCTGACAGTGTGAGAGGCTGAGGTGGATGGTAAGCCATCTATATTATGTTGGGTTGCATATCCCATGTGTACATCTCCATCTTGCTGATGCGGTTGTTTTGTTGTAACAGAGACCAAGCGCCGTCTGCTTCCTCAGGGCCAAGTAGCATAGAAGACGATCTCAGTGCTCCAAAGCAAGCTGAATGTTCTCCTATCATACATGAAACCAGTAGTGCAGGCCATCTTTGCCCCTGAACCGTGGCCGGCCGGCGTAACTGAAGCTGATGCAGTCTTGGATTGGTGTCGTAGACTGTGGCCCCGACTCAAGCACTTTGTGAAGCAGGCCAGCACCTTCACCGCCTGCAACGTCTTAGCCAGGGTACAGTCACACTACCCAACTGTGGAGGCTCAGAGGTTTGTAGAAGGCCTTGCTGCGGGGACGACACCAGAACAAGCAGCAGCACTCCGAGTAGCCGCGAAGCCTGTCGTAGATGCCATCGTGAAGACCATAGCGTTCTTTAGGGAATCTGGCCAAGGTAGTAGTCAATTTGGTCAGTAATATAACAGATAATGATATAAACATATTGTTTGACCAGTTGCAACTAGCAGACTTGATTGGTTGAAAAGAGTAAGCTCGTAGGGCGTATACTTAATGTGTTTAGCTTGTTTGTCGACTATTTTATGATGTATGGCGTAGGTAGATGTAGTTAACCCTGTCGGGTGACTAGTACGTCGCTAGTGAACAGCGCGATTGCCAGGATCACTAGGAGTCTAGTACCGTCGGGGAGCTATTGTTGAATCTCCTAGTACTGTGTTGGCGTGGAGTCGTAGCACATCGAGAGAGGATTGAAACAGTGCCTTGTCAAAACAATCATGTCTAGCCATGTATCGTACAACAGGACACATGTAAAAGATTATTGCATAGTAGTTTGTGAAGAGATTGCATGAATGATAGACATTGCATGAAGACACAGAGATAATGAAACAACTACCTCTGGGGGCACTTTATTCAAACTAAAACAAAAAATACACTAATATGTGTTGGCACCTATTAATGACAATTATATACTATCAATTATTGCTTAAGTCTCACCTAAAATCATGATCAAAGCATAGTTGTAGGGTTTTATTCTAACAAGTTCTACGAGTTGTGTAGATCTCACTTGTTTTGCAGGATATGAATATTTTACCATAGAAAA
>DXKC01008175.1:0-10118 GCA_031170775.1 Cymbopogon citratus
TTTTTTCATGAATTTTTCACTATAATTCCTCTTTGATGAATGAATTCCTATTGTGTAGTTCAAAATGGTCAATTATTTTAATTTTTATACAATCAATATGAACTGGCTCATAGAAAGTTTCATTAATAATATTCAGCCATTGTGTACAAATAGTTCGCCGCAAGTGCATTTCCGCTACTAAATCTTTTAGTTTGGCTTATTGTAAGGATACAAGTATACAGTAGTGGCACTATGGCAGTCGATAATTCATAAAACCAATGTACACCGCGAGCCACAAGAAATGGGCAAAGAGCATCGGCAACGAGATGTGTGGCGGTGGAGCTGATGACAGCCGATGCCCTGGCGTCCCTTGATAGGAACTATTCGACGGCGGCGGTGGCGGCGGCGCCGACGCTTGCCGGAGCGATTCAAATGCCAGCGTTGAACCATGAATATCGTAGATCATGTGCGTGCCGGCCTGGATGAGGCTGCCGAGGACGGACACGTGACCGTCCGTCGACGGCAGTATCGTCAGACACTCTAGCCCGCTGCTGGCGTCCATGTAGAAGTAGTTGCCCACCTCCAGCTCCATGACGGCGTTGCCGTCGAAGACGAGCGCCATGCCCGGGATCTTCGCCGTGTCCAGCGACTGGCTCGCGTAGCACACGTCGAGGCCAAGCTCCGAGCCGTTCACCGTGGGCAGCGGTATTCGACTCACCAGCGCCTGCCTCAGAAGCTTGTACGCGCTCTCCTCGAGGAACGTGACGGGGACGGCGATGCTCAAGACCACACCACCGGAACCGTCCTTGCGGAGGTCGAACGTCCCTCGCGGGATGGCAAGGTCCTTGCCGTCGACCTGTATGCCGGTCAGTCCGACGAGGTAGATATTGGGGTAGTCATCGCTGGCCAGGAGCGGGGTGGTCATGGCGTGCTTGGTCTGCGGCGTGGCGTCGTCGCCAAAGAGGATGAAGCTCTGGGTGTCGCTGTCGCCGTCGGGGGCGAAGTGGTAGGAGAAACGCCCGGCGTCGAGCTGCGACACCAGGGAGAGGGGGCCCCTGCCGAGGCCGATCACGCCGGACGCGCCGCCGAAATCACCCGCGCTGTCGACGCCGCACCCGAAGACGACGTCGTCCACGCGGGTCGCGCCGAACGTGAACGACTCGGTGGCGAGGTAGCCGGTGGTGTTGGCCTCGCCGCCTCTGTACATGTACAGGTAGCCGCACCCGGGGACGTCCGCGCTGCAGTTCTGCGCGGCGAAGTTCTGGCACATGTCGCTCGTGCACCGCACCACCGCCATCGTGGTGGACAGCGTCGAGTAGAAGGGCGTGGCCGGTGTGACGCCGCAGGTGGCGCACGAGCCGCACTGCGTCCACACGAGCTCGCTGGAGATGTCCAGCGCGCCCGTCACGGTTTGTGGAGGCGTGCCCACTTGGTAGCTGTACAGGTACATGCCGGCATTGGTGGCCGGGGCCTGCCGGCTCTGCCCACCGCCGTTACTTCCATTGCCGGCCGGCTCGGTGCCCTGCTGGCCACTGCCAGGCTCGCTCTGATCGTCGGAGCTGCTGCCGCCCTGCTGCCCCTGACTAGGAACGAGATCGGCCATGTCCGAGGCGTGGTTCTTGAAGAACTTACGCAGCTGCTGCTGTGTCCTTGGGGTCATGGTCATGCGTGGATATTTGCCAGCTCTAACCATTTGCGGCCGCATGAGGACGACGACAAGGAAGACAATGGCGATACAGGGGATTATAATTCTACGATCTTCCATTGGAGTTTGGTGTAGAATTGTAATGTAAACTTGAATCGGCGAATGTGTAAGTGACTTTGTGGCTCCTATTTATAGCCTGCACAATTGACACTACGAGTGAAGAACCAGTCAAGAGCAGATCTGAAGGCAAAGGGGGACAGCAAGGCCACGATGCGAGACACAGCAAGGCCACGATGCGAGACACGGCAAGGCCTTAATTGTTCGTTGATCATCATATATAGACTACGTGCACTATTGTGCTTAGTAAACGCCAAGTCGTCGTGTGATCAATTAACAGCTTAATGATGTGCAGCACTATATGAATTTTAAAATGCATTGAAATTGACTTGCCAATGTTACCAACTTGGAGCAAGGTACATCTTGGCCGCTTAAAGAACGATAGATGTTGTTGGGGGGTAACTTCGCTTGCTATTCAAATACAATTTATTCAATGAGAGCCGCTGATTTGGACTAACATAGCCCACTTGCCTTAGGCCAAAAAGAAATTTTTTATTGAATTGGAATGGGACTATATGGGAGAAGTCCAAAGTTTTGTCGGAGGAATTAATACACTACTATATAGTCTTCCTTTAATAAAGGTATAGCTACGCAGTACTCTCAGAGTGTTTTGGCATGCATGCAGTCCACTCGACTCATCACGTTATAGCCAAATGAATGAACAGTACAAATATAGTGTAAACTAAAGTGAGCCATAATTCGAAATTAAGTACCAATTACCGTCAAAAAAACAAATTAAGTACCAATGTCTGGCATAGTTTGGCTACTTGCTATAATCTCATTCAAGAGTCAAGCTGTTGTTCTCTCATCTTAAGGCCACGTACAACGCTCGACGCTTATTGGATGTTTTACCGTTTTGTTGCCACCGTGGAGCACACCTTGTCCAGGCGCTTGCGGAAGGCTTCGGCGCTCGGATAAGCAGCGGCGCTCGGCCGGCTCCCGCGTATTCGCGTGACATACTGTCAGTTAAGTTTGATATATATAAGCGCCTGCACATCTGATTTGCATTGTAGATTAAGCAGTTAGTTCGGTTTTTTTTTCTTTGGCGTTCCTATAAGCATCCCCGCACTGTACGTGCCCTAAACAGAACTAAGAGCCAAATGAATCCAGTATTTTTAGATTATTACTATACAAGTTTTGTTATGCATTATTATCTCTGTACAAGAAGACTCACGTTGGTTGTTCGCCTAATGGTTCTGCGCCTAATAAGCCGGCTAATGCTTATTGTTATGCGACAAAAAACATTATGTCATGGCTTCCAATAATCGAGCAATGCCTAACCTATTATCACTTCTACTGATCGGTCACTGCCAATAACTTATTATCGCTTTTATTGACCGGACACCACCAGTAACTATTATCACTTCCCTCAATGGGACACCGCCAATCAATGTTTTATATATATGTAGCTACGCAGTAGTACTCATCAGAGTGTTTTGGCATGCATGAATGCAGTCCACTCGACTCACGTTATAACCAAATGAATGAACAGACCCAAAATATACTAATGTAAACTAAAGTGAGTCATAATTGGAAATTAATTTCTAAAGTGTAGCAATATTTGGCATAGTTCGGCTACTTTCTAAATCTCATTCCAGAGTCAAGCTGTTTTTCTCTCATGTTAAAAAGAACTAATTAAGAGAACCAAATGAATCCAGTATTTTTAGCTTCGAGGGGTTCTATATAAACCAATGAATCCATAGCCTGTATGATCTACTGAGAGCGACGGACAAAGAACAAGAACATGCAAGGTGTCTGTTATTACTGAAACCGTCATATATATTCATTTCAAGGAAGGCTACAGGCCGAATTCCATCAGGTAGATACCCAGCCTTTCCACCAGCATGTTGCACTGCCTGGCAGTCATTGGTTGGTCGTAGATGCCAATTATAAGTCCCAGCCCTGTCTTCATCACGGTGATGCCTCCAGATCCCTGGGGGAAAAAACAAGTGTTTTGTTTAGGGAAAGGCAGATGTGGAGTGCCTTTACATGTTATTAATTGATTATAATTATAATTATAGTAAAGCGTGTGCAATGGCCCCCTCAACTACAAGAGAACTGGATCCAAAATATTTGACCATATTTCGATTGGAAAATAACAACGATATGTTTAACAATCGGGTAACTTCAAATCATGAGGGTATTGGAGGAAATAGTATATTTCAAAGAGCATTACCTCTAAAATTGCTATTGTTTCTCTAACGAGAATCTTGCTCCAGAAACAAAATCCATGCCACAACGGCATGTGACGGTCATATAGGTTGAACGAAAGAAAGCAATTTATGACAAACCACAACCGATGAAGAAAGTCCGGGACCTGAAAGTTTAGAATAAATGAGCTGGTATGAAATGTGTTGCAAACGAAATGGTTTGTTGATCTATGTAACAAAAAGTAGCATGTTAGTTGTCTACAGCAAATGTATTGCATTTTGCTCCATCTCAGACAAATTAAATTACATAATTGAATAATAAATAATACATTGTATAGGGATTATGGAAACCGGGTCAACTAAAGGGGTTTGTGAAGGAAAAAAAATTCATTGCTCTGCTATCTACTCCCTCAATTCCAATTTGTAAGTCGTTCTGGCTTTTGCTATGCACTATGTCTAGATACACAGTAAATGTTATGAATCTGGAAAAGCCAAAACAACTTACAATTTGGAATGCAGTAGTACTTTTTTTTTACTATATTTCTCTTTGACAAATACAATTGTGCAGTTAAAAAAATCTATGTAGCGAGCGATTCAAAATATTTAGTAGCCAAAAACTCATGGAATAATCAACAATAATGCACGGTGTGTCGTCCAATCTGATATCTCTCCAATCTCCCTGTTATCTCTCTTCCTTTCACTATCTCCCTTATCTACCAGGCGAGCGGATCAAAGGGTAGTGCGCATGACGAGAGTGTGGGGTCGGAGCGCCCATGTCCATGCAATGTGCCAGGATGGGCGAGCGTATGCCACGACACAGGAAGGTTGCCATAGCGAAGGAGGGCCATATGGCCCATGGCTGAGCAGTTTATGCAGCCGCAACAAATGTCGGTTTTTGGAGGACATCTTTTTCATTGATTTTTAGGAGAAACTCCATGAGTTACCCAAATAATCTCTGAAGCCTTGAGTTTTGGCAAGATTGAGAAAGAAAAAACAAATCTCCAACAACTCCTAGCCTCACCTTCTAACCTTTGTGAAATTAAAAAAAAAAACTGAACCCATTGCTCGGATAAATGCGCACGTGTATCCACATGCCAATTTAAGGTGCAAGGATGAGAGCATCTCCGGCAGTTTTCTAAAAAGAGTTGGCATCTCAAAAATTTTGTTAAAATTAAAGATTTTGTGCTCCAGCAGTTTGGTATAACTCTTTGGCAAACTTCTGCACTTGGCATCCGCGGCCCTTGCGCGTGCATATATGCGCGCCGGCTCTGACTTGCCATCGCTGCTCTGCTTGTCCTGCTGTTCTGAACACGCTGCTCTGATCGGTCCTGGTGCTGACGAGTAGGCCGGCAGGAGGTGGAGTCGACAGCATTGGTTGGTGACCAATCGAGTTGCAACAACGGTGAGCAATCGGCCGGCATGACTTGACAACTGATTCTCTGAACAATCATTGCTCGGTACACATACAATATCACATTCACTGATAAATTGTTTAAACAGTAGAAACAATGGTTCTAGGAGTATGCATAATGGTAACGAATACAAATAAATTAGTACATAGCAAAAATAAATCTGGATGACGGTAATAAGAGGTAGGGTGGGCCTCCTTTTTAAAAAATGCCAAGCCTAATTTGCCAAACTGCTGGAGAATGTCTGTTTTTCAACTCCCCAAATTGGTTTTTTACTTGACAAAACACAAGATTTACCAAACTCTTTTTAGGGAACTGCTGGAGATGCCGGTAAATAATAAATAGGATATACAAATGTACAAGGGAGAAAGCGAATATAAAAGTGGCTAGGATGATTTATAAACAGTTCCACATTTCTGATGTAAAGTTATATCTCTCAGAGCATCTCCAGCAGATTGGCAAAAAAAAGTTGGCAAATCTTGAGTTTTGGCAACTCTCTAAACTATTTGGCAAGTTAAAAAAGAGGCTATCTCGAGCAGATTGGCATTTTGGGCTTGCCAAGTTTTAAAAAAGAGGCCCAGCTATTTTTTTTTATCACGTGGCTGCTTTTCTCCGTGACTTTTCTCACGATCTGAACGATCGATCTCCTCCACGCCGGTGTTTTGACGCGCGCCGCTAGGGGACAATCGACGCCGCTTGCCCACGAATCATTTGCACTTCGTGCTGGTGATCAATCAGCCAAGAGATGAGCAGGTCCATGCACAAATCGACAGAAATTGTTTCTGTCACTTCTGCCAACTCTTGCCGGCGATTCTCTGTCAAGTCCATCACCGAATCGAATCGATGTTCGGAGCAGCAGGTCCCGAGCGAGGCCAGGCAATCTCCACGATCTGTTCGACGATGTGCAGAGGATATATAGAATCGGACGGAAGGAACGGCGCGGCTACACGCGGGAAGAGTTCGCGCGTGCAGGAATAGGAAAGCACCGCGCGAAAGCTGGGATCTCGCGGCAAAAAAGACCGATGCCAAGTCCCTCGCGGCGCACATATATGCACGCGCGGGAGCTGCTTTTGCCAAGCGACAAAATAAGTCCAATTGCAAAGCTGCTGGAGGACGTTTTTTCAAGATTTGCCAAATTTTACGAGATGCCAAGTTCTTTTGCATAACTGCTGGAGATGCTGCTAGAAGCGAGATTTCAGAATGTTGGCAACAAATACGCTCCTAAGTCCTAACTTTGATAGTTACTTTAGAAACTATTGGCGATGCTTTTATGGGGGCTTTGTTTAGCCACACCTAGCTAATTAATTCCTGAAAACCAATTAACAATCCTTTAAAAATGTTTTACGTCGTACTAATTGTACGATACTAGTACCCTATCATGATGGGAGGTGATTTCAACTTAGTAAGAAAGATTGAGGAAAAATCTACTGGTAATGTAAATATTCCATTGATGGATGCCTTCAATGAGATGATAAATAATACTGCCTTGAGGGAGGTACACAGAACTGGCAGCAGGTTTACTTGGTCCAATAAACAAACTCCCCCAATTCAGTGTGTCCTTGATAGAGTTCTCATCTCTAATGATATGGAAGAATATTTCAATCTAATGACAGTTCTGACGGCTCAGAGAGTGGGCTCTGATCATAATCCACTGATTGTTGACACTGGTGGATTTGTGCCCCAGAAAGAGTTTTATTTCAGGTTCAATAATCAGTGGGTGCTTCAGGAAGGCTTCTGTGATTGGGTTATTCAGAAATGGCCATTGAGATTCAAATTTGATCCCCTGGACCACTGGCATATTGTATCAAGTAAACTGAGGAGAGCTATCAAAGGTTGGGGTCAGAATAATGATAGCCAACAAAAGAGACTGAAAAAAGAGATATTAAGCCAGATTGGAGAGCTTGAGAATGAAAGTGATAGAAGAGCTCTATCCATGCTGGAGTGGACCCAGAGGTATGACCTGGAGGTACAGCTGCAACAGATTCTGTTGGAGGAAGAGATACAATGGCAAAGAAGAGGAGGAGAGGATTGGCTGCTGAAAGGAGATGCAAATACAGGATTTTTCCATAGATGTGCTAATGGCAGAAGGAGGAAATTGAAAATCATGTCTCTGGAACGTGGTGATGAGGTGCTGACTGACCCTGCAGAGCTAAAAGAACATGTAACTGATTTTTACAAATCTCTATTTGGGAGGTCTGAAACCGCAGATTTACATCTAGATGTTGATATGTGGACAGATGACCAAAAAGTGAGCCAAGCTGATGGTGAGTGGCTAATAAGGCAATTTTCCTTAGAGGAGTTGGATGCAGCAGTGAAAGAAATGAGAGGTAGCACAGCGCCTGGTCCTGATGGCTACTCCATTGAGTTCTTTAAGACCTTCTGGACACAAATTAGAGGTAAAAACTAGAGATGCTGGGAGCACTACATTCTGGTACCCTTGAGTTATGGAGACTTGGGAGCACTACATTCTGGTACCCTTGAGTTATGGAGACTTAACTATGGTGTTATTATTCTTCTGCCTAAAGTCAAACCTGCATCAAATATCAAGCAATTCAGGCCAATTTGTCTGCTGAATGTGATCTATAAGATTATCACCAAAGTTTTAACTATCAGATTAACAAGAGTGGTACATAATATTGTTAGCCCTGTTCAGACCGCATTCATCCCAGGCAGGAACATTTTGGAAGGAGTTGTTATCCTCCAAGAAGTGTTACATGAGCTAAAAATCACCAAGTCTGCTGGACTAATATTGAAACTTGACTTTGAAAAGGCATATGATAAGGTTAGTTGGCTATTTCTAGTGGAGGTACTGGAAAGGAAAAATTTTCCAGCTCAATGGATCGATTGGATAGGAAGAGCTGTTCAGGGCGGCAGAGTTTGTATCGACATAAATGGGGTGAGAGGTGAATATTTCAGGAGTTTTAAGGGGTTAAGACAGGGAGACCCACTCTCCCCATTGTTGTTCAACATTGTAGCAGAGGCACTATCAGCAATGCTGGAGAGAGCTAGTGGAGCTGGGTTGATTCAGGGGCTTGTCCCTAACTTGATTCCTGGAGGCCTAACACACTTACAATATGCAGATGATACAGTGATCTTGCTCCAATACAGCTATGAAAACCTGCAGAATATTAAACTTATTCTTGCTTGCTATGAAGCAATGTCAGGGATGAAGATAAACTATGAGAAGAGTGAGGTATTTACGGTAGGATTGGAAGATCAAGATAAGACCCTAGTGACAGAGATATTAAACTGCAGAAGTGGGAACCTCCCGTTGACATACTTAGGGTTGCCAGTTGGTGTTGACAAAATCTCAAAGGCTCAATTCAAGTATGTCAGTGATAAGATTGATAAGAGATTAGGTACTTGGCAATGTGAGTTTTTAACATCTGGGGGGAAGTCAACTCTGCTTGAATCATGTCTTTCTAGCATTCCAATGTATACAATGGGGGCATACTACCTTTATGAAGGTAATTTCCAAAGGATTGATACAATCAGAGCGAGATTTTTCTGGCAAGGGAATAATAAGAAGAGAAAATACCACATGGTCAAGTGGGATGCTCTAGATAAACCAAAAGACTTTGGAGGTTTGGGATTTACTGATGTTAGAGTTATGAATACTTGCCTAATGGTCAAATGGATTGGCAAACTGGAAAGAGGTGAGGATAGTCTGTGCTGTAGACTGTTGAAGCAGAAATACTTAGGAGATAAGAGTATCTTTCAGATAAAATCCAGGAAAGGATCCCAATTCTGGAGATCCCTCCTCGACTTGAGAGATGACTATCAAAGAGGCAGAGTTATCAAGGTCACAAGTGGGGCACAAACCCGGTTTTGGTTCGATGTGTGGTTGGGCGATATTCCTCTGATGGTCAGGTTTCAAAACCTATTTCAAGTTGTTTACAAACCAGACATTTCAGTGGCAGAGACATTTGTCGATGGTCAGTTGAACATCCAGTTCAGGAGACAGATTACAGGAGTGCTCAGGGATGAGTGGCAACAACTGGAGGCTTTGTTGAGTAAAGTACAACTTGAGGCTGGGAGAGATAAAGTAAGTTGGGTATTAGAAAAGAGTGGTAAGTATACAACTAAGTCCCTGTATAGAGCTATGACGTTCAGTGGAGTTAGAGATCTGCAGATGGTTACAGTTTGGAAGAGCTCCCTGCCGCTGAAAATCAAAATCTTTATTTGGATGGCTGTACATGACAGAATTCAGTCGGGGGAGCAGTTGAAAACAAAAAATTGGCCGGGTGATCCCAACTGTTATGCCTGCGAAGAATTAGAGACTACTGACCACATCCTGTTTATCTGCCCCATCGCGCAGTTTCTCTGGGCATTTCTTAGGGACAACCTGGGGTGGACCAAATCCCCCTTGGGTTGCGCTGACTTTCTACTCGAGTTTGTTGACAATTGTAGAGGTGTAAACAGACAAACTGTGTTCCATCTTTGCGCAGGTGCCATGTGGACAGTCTGGAAGACCAGGAATGATGTCGTGTTCAACAAGAAAGTGCTGGCATCCCCGACGAACATCATCTTCAAGACGCTGACACTCTTCAAGACTTGGAAGCCAATTCTCAAACCGAAGCTGAAGCCCAAAGCGGAGGAGCTGGTCAACCTGCTGACGGCGAGTGCGTCTCAACTGGAGTAACCCGCTGTTGTCTCGTGCGTCTTAGCAGCTTTAGATTTAGTTTACCCTTGGAGTGGTTTCTAGTTTCCTTTTACCTGATGTCTGAGTCCCAGTTTAGAGCTACTGAGTTGTTTCTCCCAGGTGGGCTGCCCAATTGTCGGGGTTCAGCACCTGTTCGTCTTTTTGCGCTTCCGCTT
>DXKC01008189.1:0-13294 GCA_031170775.1 Cymbopogon citratus
GTAAATATTTCTAGACCAAAGCTTTAACATGAGTCCTAATCTAATGAGACAACCTTATAAAATAGGAAATAAAATACATCATAACTTGGACGCTAATCTTTTCTTTGGGATAGAGTTTTGCCCATTGCTTCGCATCCAATAAAAACTACCAACTTTTTGCTCATGTCATCCAACGCGGTTAACATTGCCTCAAATAGCCGATTCAGAATAAAATCAGTTGTTTTCATGTCCTTTTCTTACTAATCCATAGGCAAAAATCTTTTACCAAATTCTAGTGTCTACACATGCCCCCAATTTTAGGATTAAAGATGTTTCATTCCAAAATTTTATCTTGACCCACCTGTATTTAAGTCACTAGCTGTCTTTATTTAACATCGGAGGTTTTCTTACTATACACTGTGGTAGAGGCCGCGGGATTACGAGGTACAACTGTGGTGATCCTGAGGTGTGCCACTGAAGGCTTTTAAAGTGCTTATAAAGCGTGTAACTATTATATGCTTCTCTATTTGTCATAAAAATATTTTGTAGAAAAAGAAAAGTCAAATGAATTGAAGGAACACAGTCAACAGTAAGGTTGATATCTGTATTTTATTCGTCTTAAAATTTTATACAAATACATATCTGGATATTTTATTGTGAAAGAAGTAGCAATACCGTAGAGATCGAGGAGAATGTCAACAAGTGACTCGGAGTTCAACTCTATACATAATGCCATACATACATATGTATTTCATATATATAAAGGGGTTCTCTGTGTACTCTTTCCACTCCTTCCGTCTCGTTTTTTTTTCGTCCTAGCACTGGTGTGGGGTGTCCAAGTTCACTAATATACTCATGCATCTAGACACAAGCAGCAAATGGTTCAGAGAATCTTTACTGTACTGCAGTGAATGCTACAACGACTGTAAAAATGGGACAGAGGGAGTATGCTTTAAAATTTTGGCCAAAATAAATGGAACCCTTGCACGGATTAGGTGGTGCATGTGCAGCTTCTCAAATTACTAGAAGTTGAAATTTGCAACTAGCACTACCACAGTCGATCACATCACTACCGTCACCAAGCCCCCCTATCACTGCCGGATAGTGAACCGGCCATGGCATAATGGAAGTGATATGGGGATCACATCACCTTCGGTTGTTGTACGCTGGCAGTGTTCTTACATCAAGACTGCCTGCTCATGGCCAGCCTGAGGTAACACGAGCATAATGGAAGTGATATGGGGATCACATCACCGTCAGTTCTTATACGCTGGCAGTGTTCT
Organism: Cymbopogon citratus; assembly: GCA_031170775.1. Lineage (NCBI taxonomy): Eukaryota > Viridiplantae > Streptophyta > Magnoliopsida > Poales > Poaceae > Cymbopogon > Cymbopogon citratus. The sequence continues at coordinate 1,263 of DXKC01008189.1, forward strand.
TACATCAACACTGCCAGCTCATGGCTAGCCTGAGGTAACACAGTCGGCTGTCTAAACAAGCCAGCAGTGTAGCTTGAGCTAACACTGTCGACTTATGATTTGAGTCGATAGTGTTGCCAGAGCTTACCCCTGCCAGCTGCCGCCACAATCCGACAGTGTTGCCTGTTTGTTCTATATGTCATTGATGTCATGTAGGTATTTTGGTATAAAAATTTTATTTTATAATATTTTGGTTTTAATTTTTAATTTTAATTATTATAATCAATGATAAACAGTACAAATATCCGGTAAGGTTACAATTCAAATGTTCTAAACAAAATCAAGATCCATAAGATTGAAAAAAGGAAATTACAATAGCCTTTTGTGCTGCAGCATTTTGTGTTATCAGGGCTATCATCGTCGGTTGATTACATGAACTGCCAGTGTTAGGCCCGTATCACTGCCCGGTCCAGGCTTATCCCGGCAGTGATAGATGGTCGATGCAACACTGTCGAGTGGAGTCATTGACCAGCAGAGATGTGTATCGTCACTGCTGGTTCAGCCCCTCACTCAACCATTCGAAGCCTCTCAGAGCTTCCAACCAGCCGGCGTGGGATACCTACCATAAGTTTAACTCAATTTCTAAAAAATACATATAATATTTGTATCTTCAAATAAATTTGATAAAAAACTAGATTTAAAGATCTTTCCGATGATACTAATTATGATACTAATTGATGATACTTATTATATTTATAAAAATTGCTGACATTTGTGTCTCGGGAAGCGAAGCAATACTTATTTAGAGACGGGGGAGTAGGTAGAACACTGAAAAGATCAAAAGAATAAGAGATGTGATGAAAGTCTTGATGTATACACAAATCCAATACACAGGTGACAAGCTACGATGTAACGTGGCCGCCGGAGGCACAAACAGATTATCATCGATCGCCGAACTACACCGGCAGAGCCTCGGGCGGCTCCGTCGACGCTTCCCCCGGCGGCTCGACATCAGAACGGCATAGTGGGCACGTTGCGTGCGACGCCAGCCACATGTCGATGCAGTCCACGTGGTACAGGTGTTTGCACAGGGGCAGCCGCCGCACCATCTCGCCGGCCTGCACCGTGCCGAGGCACACGGAGCACTGCTTGCCGTCGTCGCCGTTGCCCCTACGCCTCGACGACTGAGTGTACGCGAACTCAGGAAGCTTGGTGATGTCCACGCCGATATGGTGGCCTCCTGGCCCTGGATTGTTCTCTGCTGCGGCGGCGGTGACTGCCGCTCGTCTGCGGATCAACTGGCGGTAGCAGTAGAAGAAGAGGACGGCCACGAGCGCTGTGCCCGTGAGGCCGACGCAGGTGTAGCTGAAGATCAGCTTACCTGCTTTGTTGGTCGCCGTCGATGGGGGTACGAAAGAAGCAGCCATGCTGGTGGTGCTGCAGCTGCGACAAGATGCCGGCGCTCCGTCTTCTTTGAGCTGATCCTTTCGCCGGATGTAGATATGTGTACGGCCGGGGCCTTATCATCAGAATGGTACGGATGGCATTGACATTGATTTAGGTGCTGATTGGAGAGGAGAAAATTAATTATATCTGTACCTCTGACTAATCTTATCATGGAAATTTAGTACTGAAAGCTTCATACCGGTGGTTGCATGCATGTTTCTAGCGTTTACTCAGAAGAAGTGGCACATGCCTGTGATAAAATAACGGAGACAGTGTCAACTCTTTGTTCTGCTAACCAGGAGGAGCTCGTTTTTTTAAACAAACCAGGCAGGCAGGAGAGCTGCCGATTATACTAAAAAGAAGATAAGCTCAGACTGAGCACAACCATACAAGCAGACCACAACGAACAACAAAAATGCAGCAAAGACACTACGACTCTCAGCAACAAGCTACTGACAACGAGAGGATGAGCTCGTTTGCACATAGCTGTTTAGTTGAATCGTTAACATATATCAAATAGGAATGCCGTACCTATAGTCTTGTGGGAAAAACGAAGCTGTTGATCATATCTTCTCTTTGGCTGTTTCCTGGCGCATTTTAATTTTTTGAAGTTAATTTAGATAAGTATTTACTGATTTGCCATTGCTGACTTTTGGAGATGTTGGCTGCCTTAAGGCCATTTACAAACCATGTTAATATATAATCTTTGGAGGGTGTGGACTGGGTGCAAGCAGGCTGCATGTCCACGTTTCGACGCTGCAAGTGCTATATGGTTGCAAATTCCATTGGCTGTATAGTATCTTAAGTGAATCAGGGTTTTCAAGGCAAATGAGGGTTGCGCGGTTGTATCGTTCAAGCGTTACATTTATCTGTTTCAATGTTTAACAAAACTCCTTCCCTCCTAATGGAATACGGGGTTAAACCCCTTCCCATGAAAAAAAAAACAGATATGATATTGTCAGCAAGTCTTGAAATTGACACATGGACAACGAAATAGACATCTCATGCAGTGAGCCAACTATTTTACTATCTAGAAACCATTTAATGCATAAATGTAAATATGATCAAGCATAAATAAATTCATGTATAATAATGTGGTAGCTCGTGGGAGCGACAGTCTGATTGATCTGCTATAGTCCACCTCCCGCCTCTAGGACTTGTAGGACTTGCATTGTGATGCTAGTTGTTATATTTCTATTATGCTCTTCCTTAGTATTGTCCCTCCAGAATACAACTTTTCCTTAAATTAGAAATTAAGAACCTTAGAAGTCCTCTCTGCACTCCCGTTTATCTTTAATGTTGTTGCTATGGTTGGTTAAGTTAATCGATTGTTAATCTCACATGTTTCCAAGTGGCTACTATGATACTTGATAATACTCTCAAAAATAGGTTCAACAATATTGCATCGATTTCAATTGAAATTCCTATAGAATAGACTGTAATCACAGAATAATAAACTTTTATGTTTGTTCTAGACAGCTCGGCTGCAAGCCACCTCTGGTGCCGTGGCACACACCTAAAAATGTGGACGCCAATACTGCCATGCACCACCAGGAAAGCCTCAAAAAGGATGCTTGCATCACCATAGCAGACCAGGCATCCTCCATTGCCATTGCAGCGGCCAGCATCACAAGTCCAACCGCCCAAGATTTGTTTTGACCTACAGGGGATACTTTCAATCTAGGTCAACCTACTATAGGCCATCCAAACTAAGAATAGCTCTTTAAAACTCTGAAAGAGATAGAAGCACACAAAGGCATCTAGCGCAGTGGTGAAGACATTGCATTCTCTAGTTCAGTTCCCGTGTTCAACTCCGAAGTAACCCACCTTTTTATGAGATGAATATATATGGATGGCACACACTTTTTGACGAAGTGGTGTACTGTAGGTCCCCCAAGAGGACCCCAAAGGTACACATAGGATGAGTAATTGCAGGCAGGAAAACAGAGGTGCATAGTTATTATGAAAAGTGGCGTAACTGTAGGTCCCATAGGTGAGCCCTAAAGGTACATGTAGGATGAGTAACTACAAAGAGGAACGGAGGTGCACACATTTTAAAGAAAGTGGCATACGAAGGTACACGTCTGATGGAGGAGGGTGGAAAAGGTGCACGTGCGAGACTTTGTGACGAATCACCAGCGTCGTAGACCTGCTTGCAGGTCCCACACACATACACATTGCATGGAGAAGCAGGGTCCCACACGTATACATCGGAAGGAGAAGGCCGAACAGGTAAAAGGCGAGGCTTCAACGAAGTGCAGATGGTCATAATTTGTAAATATTCATCACAGAAGCTTCATAAGGTCAATGACGAAGTCCAATTCATTATTGATCTGAAGAAAATCGTCATAGGCTAGCGATGAACAGTACATGAGAAATTCTATGACGAATCCAACGTGTGTTCCGCGATGGTTCCTATGATATTTTTTATTTCATCATGGAAGTGAGAATACTCACAGTGTTCTATGACCAAAAGGGAAAACATCATGGAAGCGCCTTTTCTATAAATATTATGGAATCATCATGAGAAAAATCGTCATAGAAGACCAAATCTCAAGTAGTGGGAGCTCCTAGAGCCACTTTTTTATCCTACTCCTAGAAGCACTTGACTGTTATCCCAATGGCGGTTTGCTCCTCGATGACATGTCCAAAGGCAATGGTGGGCCCTTCAATCCAAGTGACTATCCATGAGGGCCTTTGGATTAAATTGCCAGCAAACCCATGCTTGGGATAACACTTTGGTATGTTTCCTAAGCTAGTAATGGATCAATGACCTGGTAGGGCATGATGCTAGGTTAGTAGAACCGTAAGTGGGGGTCAGCCCACTATGCTAGGTGGCATGCTACTGGTGGCCCTGCCACATCTACTTGCTCCTTGGTTGTTAGTTTGATGAATTTTGATCAAATTTTACTATGCATGCAAATATTTTTTCCTAGCATAAGTGGAACTATGTTAATTGAAACAAAGGTTATTACTATGATGTTGATTATACCTCTGCTTTAGGTGCAATGTTGAGGGTCAAAGTGGTGATCCGTAACCATCAACAAGCTTCTCCAAGCTCGCCCTTTGCTCATCCCGAGCAAAGATGCTGACTTAGCAAATGGATCACGTGTTGCTACAATGTTAACGCCTTGCAAACACTTGTATACAAACCAACACTCTATCTTTTCTATTGAATAAGTTGGTAATTTTGGATATTCACCCATATTGGGCCTTGGATTGGTCAAAATTTCTAGAGGTTTTATGAATTTTTGAAAGAAGCATGCTAATGTTCTCACATGGCATATTGATCATGTCTTTTGGTGGTGTATGAAAACTTACCATGTCCATGAAGCTTTGCCTCTACACCCTATTCTAAGGCCTATGTGGAAATTCATATGTAGACGTAAGGCATACTTGTATTGCATAGGTTACTAGCCATACACTTGCATGGATGGATCAATAGTTCATACACTTCCAAGCAAGCACTGCCACAATCGTCCTGCCTTGGCATAGCTAGGCTCCAACCACAATCGATGCCTAGAATATACCTCAAAATCTATCAAACATTCAGAGCTTGACAGGTGGGTATGTTAGGCCCTACCGGAACTTGTCTTCTTTGTTACATGAGCCTATGTCAATTGACGTAGGGTCATGCCGTAGGCATGACATGTCACAACAAGGACTGATGCACATGTAGTGTGGAGGATTCTAGGCCCATGTAATAGGCTTCGACCGCATGTGGGGGAACCCTAGCATATGAAGGAAGGCGCAAGAGACCCAGGAAAGGCACAATGGTTTGAAGATGGCATCTAAGGTAAGCTCCAATAGCGGGAGAAGATGTTAGGGGATAGTTGGGAGTTGGGACGTTGTTGGCCCCAACTACAAGATGTGTGAGGATGCACAACTGCCAAAGGTGAATCAAAGCTTAGGATAATAAACTAGGTAATTTGTACCCCTCCCCTCTAGTACATAAGTTAGGGCATGGGCTCCTACTAAAAGGGAAAATCCACAACAGATTAGACCAGAACTACGATTCGATCTGAGATACTCAGGCTTGGGTGGGCTCCTTGCCTGATTAACCAAAAGCCGAGAATAATGCCGTAGAGTTCCCTTGCACCTCTCCCTCCGTATCTCAGTCCCAAGAACTTGACTGAGCATTCTCAACATGAAGAATTGCTGCTTGACGTATGGTTTAGACGCCTAAATCTGGGTAAATCCCTTGCATGTTTTGAGTGCTTAAGCCATTTGGAGAATCACACATCAACCCACATCGAACAACCCGACTACTGCCTCAGAATCGAACCCATGTGACACTACTATTTATACTATTTGCAAACTCCTACTAAACGAATTTTGTCATGTACACTATGGTGACCAACTGGGTTTTTGTAAGCTTTCACTATTGAAAACAAAACTCAAAAGTAAGACCACCAATGTAAGTCATATGTAGAACTGCCTCACATAGTCCCCGGGTCCCCTTCAAGGGAGGATGAAGACCTAGTCCAACTAAAATTCCCCATATGTATACCGTAGCGATAGAGGGGAATGGCACAAGAAGTGGCTGGGAGTTTATCTCCAAGATGCCACACATACGAACGAAAAATATTGCGTTCTACTACCTTTCACTTAGAAGGAAAAACTACAACAAAATAGTTCTCCGTGTACTCTTTCCTATGGTTTCGAGTTTTTTTATAACCAAATAAACGGAATCCTCACACGGATTATTAGGTCGTGCAAGTGTGCAGCTGCTGAAATACTAGCAGTTGAAATTTGCGAATAGGTATAACACTGAAAAGATGTAGAGCCAACGAGCAAAGAAGTCTTGATGTATACACAAATGCATTACACAGGTGCTACGATATAACGTGGCCGCTGGAGGCACAAAGCCACAGACAGATCATCAGCCCAGAATTAAACTGGCAGAGTTTCCGGCGGCTCCGTCGACGCTTCTCCCGGCGGCTCGATGTCAGACCGGCAGAGTGGGCACGTTGCGTGCGACACCAGCCACATGTCGATGCATTCCACGTGGTATAGGTGTTTGCACAAGGGCAGCCGCCGAACCATCTCTCCGGCCTGCACCGTGCCGAGGCACACGGAGCACTGCATCCCGTCGTCGCCGTTGCCCCTGCGCCTCGACGACTGAGTGTACGCGAACTCAGGAAGCTTGGTGATGTCCACGCCGATATGGTGGCCTCCTGGCCCTGGACTGTTCTCTACTGCGGCAGCGGTGACTGGCGCTCGTCTGCGGATCAACTGGTGGTAGCAGTAGAAGAAGAGCATAGCGAAGAGCGCTGTGCCCGTGAGGCCGGCGCAGGTGTAGCTGAAGATCAGCGTACCTTTGGTGGTCGTAGGGCGGTTCTCTGGTTCTGACATAGTCGGTGTGGGTACCAAAGCAGCAGCCATGCCGGAGAGCTGATGCTTTCACCGGACGGAAACAATACGGCCTGGGTGAGGAGTACGGGCCGGGGCCTTATCATGAGAATGGTACGGATGGAGTTGACATGGATTGAGGTGTTGATGGGGAGGAGAGGATTCTAGCTGTACTACCTCTTATATTACTAATTTATCATGGAAATTTAGTACTAGAAGCATCATACCGGTAGATGCATGCATGAATTGCTAGCGTTTACTCAGAAGAAACTGATACATGTGATAAAAAACGGAGACAGTGTCAACTCTTTGTTCCGCTGACCAGGAGGGCTCGTTTGCACATAGCTGTTTAGTTGAATCATTAAAACATATATAAGAAATGACAATGCCATACCGGTAGTTTTTCTGGGGAAAAGGGAAGAAGCAGTTGAGATCATATCTTCTTTGGCTCTTTACTGACTCATTTTAATTTGTTTGGAGTTGATTTGGAGAAGTGTTTACTGATTTGATAGGCTTTCGTAGAAGGCTAAATCCATTGCTGACATTTGGGGATGTTGACTGCCTAATAAAACCAAGGCCCCTGGCGTATTATTGTTCATTGTCCAGGTGCAACTAGGGCTATTTGGCGTGCGTGTAACAAGATGTCCATAGAAAAGATTTTTCCAAAGAGCCAGTTGAAATCATATATCTTAGTTTGTCCTTTCTGTAGAGATGGAATATGCTTCACAAAGGAGCAAGACAAAGTGAAGATTGAGGTGGCGGCTACTAAGAGATCAAGTCAAGGATCAATGCAAACAACGTCAAGCACTACTTTTAAAAAAGGAACTTGCGCAGGTTCGCAAATAAGCCCCCCGTGGTGGGCACCAATTTTTGTCCGCCACGGTAAATCCCACGATTTACCGTCGTGGACATTTTTTATTTATCGTGATGGGCACTTTTTTCCACCATGGTAAATCGATTTACCGCAGCGGGCATCTTGAGATATCCGCTGTGGAAAATACCACATTTACCTTAGCTTGCGTCTTACGGAGCTCACTGCTGTAAATAGATTTACGACGGACGTCCTATCTAAGGCCCGCCATAGAAAATATAGGCCCAATTCTAAGCCCATACAGCCCATTTAGACGCGCATAGTATATATACGGCTTCTAGGGTTTTCATTCCAGGCAGCCAACCATCCCTCACTTCGCCTCTACCGCGCCTCCTCTCGCACTGGACATTCCTCTCCTCCTCCCTTGTCCTCTCCTCCTCTTGGTTGCCACTCCTCTCGGTCCTCCACCAAGCACCATCGCCACTCCTCCTGCTCCCTCTCCTCGGTGGTCCTCTCGTGCATCGGTGTCCAGATGGAGGCGGGTAGCCTTGTGGCGTCGGAGGCGCATCGGCATGAGGCGCCGCTGGAGGCGCGGCGACATGCGGCGTTGGAGGCGGTAGTCATCCCCCTCCCTGTCTCCCTCTCTCGTCCACTCTTCTTCATCTCCCTCTCACCTTTCACTCTGTTTTGCAGATGGATCAAGCTCCAGAGCACGGATCACGTCTTCATGGCACGGATCAAGCTCCAGAGCTCCCGGCAGCGCGCATATCTTGAGCGGCGACAGCGGCGCTCACGCACGCATATCGGTGATGGCGGCGCGAGGCCTCGATCCAGGCCTGTGCGGTCTAATTCTAGACCTGTGTTGGCTTTTTTTCCTAGAGGATTTACCGCAGCAGGCATTTTTTTTTCCTAATGCGGTTTTGCCTGATTTACAGTGACGATTGAACCGTGGCGGTTAATGGAAACCGCCCACTGCGGAAAAGCCCTAGAGTATTAGGGAAGCCAAGATCCAGGCCCATGCGGTCCAAATCTTGAGCCGTGTGGGCTTTTTTCTCTCTGGAGGATTTATCGCAGCGGGCGTTTTTTTTATGCGGTTTTGCCTGATTTACAGTAACGATTGAACCGTGGCGGTTAATGGAAACTGCCCACTGCAGAAAAGCCCTAGAGTATTAGGGAAGTCTAGCAGTATGGTTCATCTCAGTGATGTTCACTTTACACATATCCCTTTTATAATTTTTATAAACGGTTGGTGATGAAGACATGACACCAGATACCTTACCCGTCACTGGAACCACACGGGCGGCATGTCAACTGCACCGCCGGCAGTGCCCTCCCTCCCCTCTCGTCCATGCCACTCATGCAGGGTTGACGAAGGCGGCAGCAGGGCCCAATCGTTTCCTCCCCAAGGTATTACGTACAGTCACGATACGTGAGATTTGGTGGACAAACAAAATTTCAAATATAGCAGAAATTATAAAAAATTGAAAAGCAATTTCAAGGGTGGTTAGGCACCTTGGAAATAGATTTCCTGTACTGGTGATGCTGACACAACAACCCTATTTCTAGTAGCATTTATGTTAAGCGGATAGCCCCTGAAAATGGATTTTAGGGACGTTTTTTTAGCCAGACACCCACAAAACAATAATAACCAAAAAAAATGTCTTTGACATATCTCTACCACTACAATCTATATACAGTCTGAAAATGGATTTTAGGGATAAAAAGGCATCGGGTTACAGAAAGAAACAGTCGCCGCTGCCCTAGGCTCCAGAACCGGCTGCCGCCGCCGCTGTCCTTCATCGTTTTCCACTGCCGGTCCCCCTCCCTTCTCCTCCGGCATCACGTCGGAGGTTGAAGGGAGTGAGGATCTATTATTTTTAACAAGTTTTTCCTATTGGATCGAGACTTTAGGATAAGTGTCTCTGTATGCCAAATTTCTTGGTATCGATGGTTTATCGTGTCCTTCTCCTCTCCGGCGACGGTGAAGGGGAGGGTTGGAATCGTCTTCTCTATGGTGACTTCGTTGAACATGAAGGCGATAACTTCGGCGTTAGCATCTTCATTGATGTGACGACATGGAGACTTTTATTTCCAGACGGCGGCATCAAGGCGGAGATGATGTCGCCGCCATGGAATAATTTTTTACGGTCTCTTCTCCGTTTTGCTGTGTTTAGATTTGGCCACACAATGAAGGACTTGGGAAAACATATTTCGGATCAATCATCCTCATTCTTCGGTAGCAGAAAGAAGAAGGAAGATACCAGAAAGTAGAAAAAGATTCTCAATTCCGCTTACATGAATGTTGGCCGTTGTTTGTTGGGCATCTGTTCTCAGGCCGTTTTTTGTTGCCGAATGTTTCCCTGTGCGGTCATCCACACTGCAGAGCATCTGACAGGTTAGGTTTTGAGTAATCCAGAGTGCTTGTAATATCTTGATGTACCTCGCTATCATATAATATAATTCTTCTTATGTCGAAAAAAAACACTAGTGTAAAAACGATTTCTAGTCGGTAAAAAACGGTTATAAAGGGGGTTTCTAAAACCGACACTGTGCCGTTGTTTCTAAATAAAGACATGGTCTTTGTAGTGTCAGGCTTTCAACCGCCCCTACAACCTCATTTCTATGGGCCATTTTGTTGAGAAAACCAACTTGATAAAATCCATGGCTAAAAATAGATTTTTTGTGTGTGTGATTGACCTAAGAAAACCCTCTCTACAAAAACACTTTAAGGGGCAGTTAATTTAAAAAAAACCATCGAAGGAAAATAATTATTGGGGCCGGTTGCCTAAGTAAAATAGTCCTTGGACATGGATATATACCCCAACCACTCCCGCCATCCAACTCGTCCACCCACCACACACACATCTCTTTCCTCCCTTGCAAGCTCTCTCTCGATAGATAAAAGCATGCCGTGCCATTCCAGCCCATGCCTGATCGAACTACCACACAAACAAATTCATCCATGGATTCTTGCGCTTGGCAGTCACCGATGTCCCTTACGATATATACGAATTAAGGTGGAAATGATTCAAGTAAAAAATGTCATCATCTGTAATATATTTAAGATTTAAATTATAAATCGGGTTTACACCCCTACGGAGCCCTCAAAAAATATTTAAATTATAAATCAACATGTTTTCTGCATGCTTGCTTCCCTAATTCCCTATTACATAGTGCAGTAAGAGTGTATACCAGTGCAAAACTACAGATGCCAAACAAGCGGATTGTGAGTGTAGGCCGTAGAGACGGTCACTGGTCTGGAGGATCCATCCTCAACACCAGCTAGTAGGATCGAAATATCGAATAATCAAGCTGCGATCGACCGGCACACCGGGCACGTCTGGTGCGCGGCGAGCCAACGGTCGATGCACCCAACGTGGTACACATGCATGCAGGCCGGCAGCCGCCGCACCATCTCCCCTTCCTTCACCGCGCCAAGGCACACCGCGCACTCGAGCGCGCTGCCACCATGCTCGACATCCTGGGGAGAGTAAGAGAAGGCCGGTAGGGTCGTCTCTACTCCAGGGATGGAACAGATCGCCGCCGCCGCATCGATGCCACCGGAGGGCGTGGCGCCGGGCACCGTGTGCCCAGATTCGGTACCAGGACGGTCCCTTCTGCGGCGACAGTAGCACAACAGGAATGCTGTCGTTGCTGTGACCAAGACGATGGCGGAGGAGACGAATAACAGGGATACGGCCAACGAAATGGCCAGTGTGCGGGGCGGTGACCTCGGTGGCGGCGGTGGCAAGCTTGGTGGCTGCGACATGACAGTCGTCTATGCTGAAGAAGTTAGGATAACTGCACACCATTACAACTTCACTCTGATTTTGTACTCAATTAAGACAGCACGAAGTTTCTTCTACATATCTGTGCAGAGAAATCAAACAAAATGGTGTTGTCATGTAAAGTCAGAAGTGAGATCGATCAACCGTGTTGATTCAACACACGTTATGTAGTATTAGTCATATGTTTAACCTAATGAATGACAGCAGCGCTAATAATGTACTATTGTTTCCTAGACTATTAGCTGATCTTAGTTTTGTTTATATGTCCTGTCCCTTTCGAATAAGATTTCAAACCCCATCCATGGGAGGACATAGGGACGGAGCGGTTAAGCATAAGACAGGTTGCTTCCGTTGTGCTCTCTGCTAGTCTGCTGCTTGGCACGCATGATATGTATATCCAGAAGAAGCTGGGATTTGAAATTGTCTGGAAGTAATGAGGTAGCTTGGCGCCCAAGAATGTGTGCAATCATGTTGTTCTTAATTTTCTTCAGGGTTGTCAAGTACGACCATTGAAGCAACACATTAAGGACTCTTTTAATTTGGAATAGAGGAAACTAGCTTTCTTGTTTCTTATTATGTCCTATGAAAATGAATTGATTCCTGCTACGTCCTAAGCAGGGGCCCTAACTATGGCTTAGCGCCTAAGAATGTGTGTA
>DXKC01008202.1:0-10192 GCA_031170775.1 Cymbopogon citratus
GATGTGAGTTCATCTCTTGACTTACCCAATTTGGATTTGAGAATTTTCTATAGGGGTTAGTCCAGCAAAATAACCAGTATCTACTAAAGCACATTTTTAGTTCAATAACCAAACTAGACTCTATGTCTTGATTGGGTTAAGGAAGGCTATTTAACCTAATCACCACGCTTAATTTAAATAGACTTTGGAAATGCCCAGTGCTAGCATTTCCAAACCAAAGCATACTATAGCAAATAAAGGTAGCATGATAGCATTATAGAGATTTACTCAAATGGAGATGAAAGAGTATGATCATGGTGAGGATTTATATATATATTTTTTTACATGTAGGTGACATGAATGCGTGCAAAGAACTAAACATGCAATGGATCTGACATGGGAAACATAAACTAGATGGAGTGTATGCATGAATTGTTCAAAGTAAACATGCAGTGGAATGCAAGAATATAAAGATAACTACTCAATAATTTTAAAGTCCATGAGTGAGACTGTCTCACCTTGATATACTTACCATAGTTTCAGCAATAGTACTTGAGATGTGATTTGAATTCTTGTGACAACGACCTTTTATCCAGTCTACACATGGTTAGAATAATATATATGTATACACATACCTGTGAGATGCTAGGGTTCCAATGTTGATGAATCAAGAATATTCAGGCACCCTGGGTTCTTGTGGAATCTTGCTGGAAAGTCGAAACGGCATCTAATGTCCTATCTATTCCACACTCAACAGAACAATGGTTGTCCTACTAAAGCTAGTGATACACTAAACTAGCAGATATCAAGAACATTATCAAAATCTTTATGCCAAATGCTTCCTTGGCAACGGCGCCAAAAATGCTTGTTGGTATTTATTAAGTGAAGTTAGAATATGAACGATTCCCCAAGCGCATAGAATACCATTGTAGCATTTTAACCGGGAGTATTTTGGGTATCGTTATTTATATTTTACCACTGGGAAGCATGGGTTAAGAATCTAATAATTTACCATCATGTATCTACTAACTTAGTAAACCAACTAGACTATAGTAGGGGTAAATGATAGGATAGGATATATGATAGCACATAAGAGAATTATAATAAATGAGTAACTAGTTATAGTGAGAGGACAACAGGAGAGATCAAGGTTCCTATGAACTTCTCTATTACTTTGGTTCTATGCAACTGGGGTATGGATAGATATAGCGATTACACACATGACACTTTGGAGCAACGGTACCTCTCTGACTCTCAAAAGAAAGTAGTAACCTATAGCTCACACTGAACGTGGTGGAATACAAAGGCCTGATAGAGCTATCACCTCTGGGGCTACCACAACTATCCGTGGGATTGGGCGCAACCTCAGGTAACCTATAGCCTAAACACCATGTCTACACTATCGATTACTACTCTAATTACTCGATATAACTAGAGCACTCAATACGAGCAAAGATCCCATGCCAAGATGCAACAACTATACTACCATCAACAACCACCTCACCTCCTACCAAAGATCCCATGCCAAGATGCTTAGTTGACGGTTAAAATTAGAAGTTATCTACCGTCAACAACCACCTCGCCTCCTACCAAAGTGACTATTGGGCTTATGGATGCCTTACCATTTAAAAACTAGCCTGAACATGAGGAGAACCTAATGCCACCCACGATCTGTCACCTACTAGGGAGTGCGCTCCTACTTTCCGTATAGGCCAGCGGCAATCGAAGGTAAGATTAAGTATGATCACCACACTCACACTTGCTCTTACAACTCTAACTAACTATAGTTAGCTAAAGCTCATATGCAAGATAGGACGATGATACACACACAAGGAATTGTTTAGGAAACCAATCTAACTAAGGCACTTATACTACTAAGACAAGTGCACGACAAGACTATAAAGAATATAAACTTGCACTAAGTAAATACTTAGTAAAGTAAGAATAATATATTGATAAAAGGAAAGTGTTACAAAAGAGAAAAAGGTACCAGAGCTATACCAAACTCTCCAGAAGATGACTCTGAAGACCCCGAGCTTCGCTTGACTCGAATCTAACTCCCACTCTAGACTAACTACTACTACTCTTGCTTGAGCTTTAGAATATGATTCTTGAGATGTGATTGAGATGAAGGGTGGAGGCAGCCTTTTATAGAGGGAGGTGGAGTAGGGGCTACACCACCGCCACATCAGCAATCTGCGTGATACTGCTTCTCCTCACTTGGAACAAACCAACCTCCAAACCGCCTCAAGATGGACGGCCATGGCATTTTCCTCACGTGGGAGGCATGCAAAGGTCGGTGGGATGGCTCCGACCTTGGCTAGCCGTACCAATGGGGTTGGCTGACCCCCTAATGATAGGTGGGCCCACCTAGGTCCTCCTGGGGGTGTCCCCGTCTATCATGTGAAGTGGCTCCATCAGTTGCTAAGTGTTTGTCACATTTCTTGCTTCATTGTGGGCCCATGGATCCATGTGAAGTGATCTTCCACCGTTGAGTGGAAACACAACTTGATCTAAAGGTGAAAATGGACTCTAAGGAGCATGACATGGATTATGCTCGAAGCTCAGGCCAAGGTGGGCCCAAGTGGGGATCGCCCGACCCCCGTGGTGGGTCCCTCTGAGCTCCATTTTTCTGTTTCTTGCAAGCACAAGCTAAGAGTACAAGTGGAACTATTTATTGATAAACTTTGTTCATGTTACATTATTCTTCCTTGAAACTGAGGCATGTTGATGGTGTTTTGAGTGTGGATTTCTATGGTATATCCACCGTCAACACCCACCACCGGTCCCACTTTCACTTCTTTTACTTTAGCTAGTAGCTACGTATCCTGGTCAGCACTTGGATGCCTTTGGGGCTTTCAAGTGGGGGTCGGCCAACCCCCACATTTTCCCCATGCACAGCTTGCTGTCCCCCATCAACCTCATAAGAATCCTATGCATCTCACACTAGCCAAAGTCTGAAAAGAAGTGGTCCCTTGGTTCATCACTTTAAGCATAAGATGCTCTTTTCATTTTAGATGCTCTTGGGACCAAACCACCAGCTCAAATTCTATAAAGTGGTCACCTAAGCATGCTTTAGTGCTCCTATGGTCTATGGGAATCACTTTAGCCATGTCTCTACTTTAGCCATTCATCTTTTATCTTTCACCAAGCACTAGGCAAGGGAATCTCTAAAAATTTCACCACTTTTTGTCCACACCTAGCCTTTACTTTATTAGACACTTCATGACAACATGTTTAAAGTGAATGGAGGCTTAGGGTGAAGGTCGGCCGACCCCCACTTTGGACCACCTTTGAGCAACTTTGCATGCATTAAGCAAGATTCCCTGTCTCAACATTATGAATTTTAGTTATTTGCTTTACTTAAAAAAATTAAAAATGCCAAAAATTTTTATTTAGTCATTTATGTTTGCACCTATGCTTCATGTATGCTTATTCTCCTTATGGAAATGATGACTAGTTGCTTTTTCTATGTTTCTCTAGTCCCTAATATACAACTTAGTATTTCTCTAAGTATGGATCACTTAGCTCACTTAAACCACCATGAACCTGAAAACTTTATGGGTTGCAAGTTCTAGAACTAAGTCTAAGTTGTTGTGGGACATGAGATAGTGAGATAAGAGCTGCTATAATATTATTCTAAGCATGCATGCTTACCAGCGGATTATTCTTAAAATGACCAAAACCTTAATTGTTCCTCAATAGCGATAAATTCCTACCACAAGCCATAAATGCTTTACATGTTGCAAGCCTTCCACATAAGCTATTTGCTTTGTGTTGAGTGTCATCAAGTCTTGTTGACCCTTGTTAAGAGACTTGTCATATTCCTAAGATCAAGATCAAGTACATACCACATATATATATGCTGCTTCTACAATAGAAGTACGCAAAAACATGCCTTCCATTTCCACTAAATAGATGCTCCATGCCCTAAAGTGCTAGAATATCTTTCTCCAAATATTGTTTCATAAATGAGACACAAAAGGCTAGGCAAAATAAAATAAAAAAAAGATGGACATGTGCAAGTCCATAGCAAAAAGGAAAAAATGTGAGCACATGAAAGCTCATAAGAAAAAGAAAAGAAAAAGAAAAATGCTAGCCATGTCTCAAGAGAGAGAGATAGATCTTATCAAATAAAGGAGCAATCTAGTCCACCATATACCAAACACTTGCACATCTTGATCTAAGGGTATGACTCTTCTCTTCAAGGATCCAAGCTTTGACTCTGCAACAAATGCAAAGTAAGTATGCTATCTCCTTTCATTTCTACCTTGAGCTCCACATAACCCCTTTAGAAGTAGGATGAAATAGAGAAGGCAACTTTCATCATATACTTTGGTAAGGAATCATACACCATTTGAGTGACATAAGAGAACCATTTGAGGAACATTAAGATTTTTTTTGAAAAATATTACAAAAACCTCTCGTACGAAACTTGCTAGGAACAAGAAAGTTAGTGCTTAAGTCAAACTGTTCTGTATTTCAACCACCTAAGACAAAGGAAAAGCCATAAGCCCCATATAAGGCAATATGGGTGAGGTTTCATAGTTAATTTTTCCATTCAAAGAGATGAACTTTGTTGTACACATGGTACTCTTGAAATATTAACATAGTAACAATGTCTGATCCACTGAGGCTAAGTTTGATTGGTTGGTCGAGATGAGCAAAGGTTAAGCTTTGGGGATCTTGTTGACGGTGGATATACCATAGAAGTCCATAGTTGAAACACCATCAACATGCCTTGATTTTAAGAAAGAATAGCATAACATGAACATATTTTATCAATAACTAGTTCCACTTGTACTTTTAGCTTCTAATTTTAGGTAACAACAAAGCAGAGCTCAGGAGGGCCCAAATAGGGGATTGGACGATCCCCAATTGGAGCCTCCCTGGCCTGAGCTTCGAGCATATTCCATTCAATGTCCGAGGAGTCCATTTCCACCATCAAATCAACTTATATTTTCATTCAGCAGTGAAAGGTCGTTTCACATGGATCCACAGGCCCATAAGGAAGCAAGCAAGGTAACAAACTCTCAACAAAAGCTAGATCCACTCCATATGATAGATGGGGACACCCCCTGGAGGACCCAAGCTGGGCCCACCTATCATAGGGGGGTCGGCTGACCCCCTCCCTATGGCCAGCCGAGGTCGGTTGGCTCCCACCGACCTTTACATGCTTCCCACATGAGGAAATCACCACGGCCGTCCATCTAAAGTCGGTTTAGATGTCGGTTCATCCAAGAGCAAAGAGGCATGATCATGCAGATCACTGACGTGGCGGTGGAGTAGCCCCTACTCCATCCTTCCCTATAAATTGAGGCTGCCACCACCCTTGAGAAGCATCTAATCTAATCTTGAGTCTCATTGAAGATCAAGCATCCAAGTCAAGAAGCAAGGGTAGTAGTAGTTAGTCTAGAGTGGGAGTTAGAGTCAAGTCGAGTGAAGCTTGGGGTCTCCAGAGTTGTCTTCTAGAGAGTTTGGTATAGCTCTTGTACCTTCCTATTTTGTAAGACTTTCCTTTATCCATATATTTTTCTTACTTTACTTTACTGAGTATTTACTTAGTGCAAGTCTATATTCATTATAGTCTTGTTGTGCACTTGTCTTAGTAGTATAGGTGCCTTAGTTGGATTGGTTTCCTGTAAACAACTCCTTGTGTGTATCATTGTCCTATCTTGCATAGGAGCTTTAGCTAGCTGTAGTTAGCTAGAGTTGTAAGAGTGAGTGTGAGCGTGGTGCTCATACTTAGTCTTACCTTTGATTGTCGCTAGTTTGCATGGAAAGTAGGAGTGCACTCCTAAGTAGGTGATAGATCTTGGGCAGCTTTTGGTTCTCCTCACGTTCGGGCTAGTTCTTAAAAGGCAAGGCGTCCATAAGCATAATAGTCACTTTTGTAGGGGGTGAGGTGATAACCTCTTAATCGTCCTACTGTCTCGGCTATCCCTCTCACATAGTAATAAGGCATCAATCTAGTTAAGTAAATTATCTTTAGGATTAAGTTCATAGAGTAAAGTTAGATAAATAGGAGTCCTTTACTCACTCATTGTCCTCCCACCTAGCTAACACCCTACCAGTTATCTTTAGATTAGATCATTGCTATCTAATTTACCAATCCTTCCTATACTTCACTTACCCTCCTTACTCACTGTTGATGGTAGTTAAGTATCAATTTTAACCATCAACATAACATGAGAAGGGATTAAAAGAATAACAACATCTAGTTATAGGGGTTATACTAACAGAATTCCATGAGTTTTGGTGATTGTCTATTTCTACAGGGGGTTATCAGGATTTTACTAAGAATGGTCCACATGTCAGGTTTACATAGAGAAAGACCGAACAACCAACTTTTATGGGATCCGGAAGGTTCCAGAAGACACCCGACCGAAGGAGGGGCCGACCTGCCATGCTGGCCAGGCGGGCGCCTGTGGGCCCGGGTGGCTGCCCATCCACGTGGTCCAATGAGGATGAACCTCGCGGATCCTGCCTCCACCGCCTTTGAGGAGTAATCTCCACCATGTTTTTATGTCGGTTTGATCCAAGGGCTGTGGTGCATCCTACATGGCTATATAAATAGAGCCCCTAGCCCCAGAAGAAGAAGAGAAGAGAAGAAGAAGAGACGAATCAGTTCTCCAATTCAGAGAAGCCTCAGAGCCACCATCTCAACTAGAGCTCCGTAGTTTGTTAGCATAGCTACATAGGAATAGATCTAGAGGGAGTCAAGCCTAGCTTGGAATCTAGATCTGTCATCGTTCTTTGTAATTTCTTATACTTCATTGTAATATCTAGTACTTGATCTTGCTACCATGGATATGACTTTGCTCTATTCTAATATATCAAGATTGACTATGCTCTACATTAATATGTTCTTAATTATATTATTCTTAGTCTACTTTGATTATATACTTAGAGAAGTTGGCTTAGAATTATGGTTATGCAAGGATCGTATAGCGCTTGCTCATTAGGCCAATGGGTGAGTGATAGATATTGTATAGGCGTGGTGCCTAGGCTATATTTATCTGCGATTGCCCCCTATAGTCTGGATCGTGAGGTAGATCGCATAAGTGACAGTCCTTTTGAGTCCTTTGTAGTCCTCCTCCCAAGTATAAGGCCAGTAGAACACAAGTATTATAGGGAAGGGGTGGTTACTGCACATGTTCTTCCTTGATAATATTCACTATGCATAGATATAACCTTTTTCAGTAATGATGCTAAGTATAATTGCACTAATCATTGTATGCTTTGACATTATAGTTAGAATGTTTAGGATTTATTCCCTAGATCGTCCTAGTCCATGCTAGTGTTATAGACTTAGAGTATTCTAATTGAGTTGGATATCATTATTATATGTGGCTATGTGGTCTCATTTATCTTATGTCATTTATTATTCATTATCATATTATTATCATGTGACACTCACTCTTCATATGAGATAGATAAAGATATGGTTAAGCTCTCCATTATCAAGGGGCAGTGCTCATTAGCTCATTATCCATAGTATTCCCTTCCCAGTGGTAAAAATATAAATAACGATACCTGGAATACTCCTGGTTAAAATGCTATAGCGGTATTATCTATGCGCTTGCGGATCTATTTATTTATTCCTAGACAGCATATCATTTAGTACTAATATTTTTAGTGCCATGTTAGGACTGTGACAACCTAACACTAGGTGGCGTAAGAAATGTCAACAAGCATTTTTGGCACCGTTGCCGGGGAAGGTTGAAAGCTGACCAATGGATAATGAGCATCACTACACCCTATAATGGATCGAGAACCATCCACCCATCTCTCAATGTAGACTAACCTTGCATCTTCTGTCTATGTTATATATCATATGCAGGGTAATGTATGAGCAGGTTTGACCTTTCGGATAACTTTATAGATAATCCAGAAGCCCTACTTAGAAGGACAAAAGCCAAGTTAAAGAAATCCCTTTTATCATCATCTCAGTCTCCTTCTGACTCGAAAGATCCACCTGTCATATGAAGCTTAACACCAGAGTTTGATGCTATGGCGAACAGGCCACTTCGGGAGTTCTCAGCTCCCACTACGGACAACATCCGTATTGGACCTGCTGCAAACATTGACCAATCATTTGAGCTCAAGCCTGCGCTCATCAACATGGTGCAAGCACACCAGTTTTGTGGGAAGCCCTATGAAGATACTAGTGCTCATCTCCAACACTTCCTAGAGATATGCACCAGTTCACCATCAAGGACATCCCCAAAGACGCTATACTGCTACGCCTCTTCCCATTCTCACTTTTGGGGAGAGCTAAGCAATGGTTCTATGCTAATAAGGAGAAGAATACTACGTGGGCACTTGTTGGGTATTTTAAACGCAAATAGAATAATCCGCAAGCGCACGGATACCGATGTAGCTTTCACCCGGGAGTATTCCAGAGTATCGATTTCCACGAGGAACGTGAGTGTACTAGAGAATCAAGGCCGTACAAGGATAAAGGTAAGAGAAAAAAGATATATATGTTTTTGGTGGGTAGAGAGGAACCTTCTAGAGTTTTCTAAGTTGTTTGGGTGATCAAGATCAGACTTACTATACTATATTTACTTTGGAGCAACAGTACCTTTCCGACTCTCGAAATAGACTGGGAACAAGTAGTCGGGGGAAGGCTGCCAAAGCTCTACGAAACACCAACCCGGATGGGGTGGACTGCAATAGCCTGACAGAGCTGTTACCTCTGGGGCTACCACAACTAACCATAGGATTGGGCGCAAACTCAGGTAAACTATAGCCTAGACACCACGTCTACACTAATGTTTACTACTCTAATCTCATGTTAAGACTGGAGCACTCAATACGAGCAGAGATCCAGTAAATAGAATAAAGTAAGAATATAAATAAAGAACTTAGAAATAATAATTATAAAGAACCTGGAGATTGCTGAACGACGAACCAGTTGCTGCAAGATTACAATATTGAGGAAGATCTGGTGCCACCTCAGCTCTCTCCTCCTCTCTCCCTCTTTTCTAGATACAACTAGATGAACTAGATAAACTAGAACTAGAACTAGATGAACTAGACTAGATCTAGATGAACTAGACAACTAGAGGGATCTCTACTTCTACTTGGATTGAAAGCCTAGCTTTTGATCTGTAGAAGAGATATGATGAGATAATAGAGGGGTCCCTGGGGTCTGCTTATATAGTCAATTGCCACCAAGATGAATTCAACATCTCCAGACTTTGGGAATGGTCCCATGTAGTCAATTCCCTAAACATCAAACAACTCTATTTTAAGGTTGTTCTAGAGTTGCATTGCATCCCGAGCATTGATGTTTCCATGTTTCTGACACCTGGCACATCTTCTAACAAATTCCTTTGTATCTTGATGCATCGTTGGCCAGAAGAATCCACTTTGCCAGATCTTAGCATTTGTACAGAATACTCCATAATGCCCTCCATAGGGTGATGCGTGACATCTTTCTATAATTTTCATAGCTTCAACCATTGGGACGCATCTCCGCAGCAACCCATCATTACAAACCCGATAGAGATACAGATCATCCCACAAGTGGCAACGAGCTTCATATTTGAGCTTTCTCCTGTCTCCATCTAGTGGTACATATCCTACAACCATATAATTCACAATATCCGCATACCAAGGGTCCGAGTGTGTTTCCGTGAGGAGTGTATCGTCCCTTAGGTAGTCATTAATAGGTAGATCATGTGTTTCCTTATAGTGGAGCCTAGACAAGTGATCGGCTACTAAATTCTCTACTCCTTTCCTATCTTTTATTTGAATGTCAAATTCTTGAAGCAAAAGAATCCAACGGATCAACCGAGGTTTAGCGTCTTTCTTAGTGAGGAGGAATTTAAGAGCAGCATGGTCTGAATAAATGATTACCTTTGCACCCACTAAGTAAGATCTAAACTTGTCAATTGCAAAGACAACAGCGAGCAACTCTTTTTTAGTAGTGGAATAATTGAGCTATGCACTAGACAAGGTTTTGCTAGCATAGGATATAGCATAATGCTTTCTATCCTTTGTTTGGCCGAGAACGGCACCAACAGCAAAGTTGCTAGCATCACACATGATCTCAAAAGGTAGCGTCCAATTGGGTGGTTGGATGATTGGAGCTGAAATGAGTGCTCGCTTAAGAGTTTGGAAAGCTTCATAGCACTCATTATCAAAGATGAAAGGCGCATCCTTAGCTAATAGGCTAGTGAGGGGTCTAGCGATTTGAGAAAAG
>DXKC01008238.1:0-10595 GCA_031170775.1 Cymbopogon citratus
ATGACAACTCACATGAGGTGTGTCCACTGGGGAAGCTCTTGTGGCCTTCCTTGATCACGCTAGGATCACCATGGCAGATTACTCCCGTTGTAATGTTGTTGTATACCTAATAGATGGACACCAGGGGAAGTGAACTACTCAGGGTTAGGTGGAAAAGCAAGTCCATTTGCATTTTGTAGTAGGTGAAATTCGACTTCCAGAGTAATCGAGCTGGGATTTGTTACCGCTTTTCCATCAGGGAAGCAACGCCAGAAGAAGTTGGGGCGCGGCCGGCCGACGGCGTCCTTGATCGCGTCGGTCAGGACGCTCGTTATCAGCACAGCAAACAGGATACCTGCGCTTAATTTGCCGGTCAGTAACCGTGTGCAGGTGTATTGTACACCTTGGCTAGTTAATGAGCACTAATGCACAATACTATGCCGGAAAGAAGACAATGGCAGTGGTGAAGTTACCTAGAATGGCATGGTGCAAATCGTACACGTTCCTCCTCCTAATGTAGATGATGACAAAGATTACCATGGGCCCAATGACAGCGACGATCTGCGACGACAGATTGAAACAACAGCACAATTTTTATATCCTCAATTACCCTGACAAAATCTGTAATTGTGCGAGGAGAGGTGAGCTTTATTTGCCGCGCGGACGTACCGGAACGGCCCAGACGGGGACGGTGTTGCTTTTCATGGGGTATCTGAGGTCCGTCATCATGCCGGCGCCGACGAACCGGTGGAAGGGCTCGATGGCGTTGAGCAGCACGTCGACGGCGACCAGGAGGAGCAGCGCGACCCAGTCCCACGCGTGCGCCCGCGCCAGCTTGGGCAGCGTCGGCAACGACGAGCATGCCGGGGCGCCGGCGGCGTCGTCATGGGAGGCCTGCATGATCTCCAGGGGGGCAGCTGCAGGTTGATGATAATCTTGGCTCGGGACCTCGCGATATGAATAATGCGCCGACCTGGAGACGCCTAATAAGGAGGCGAGATCGAGCAATGCCGGCGCCGGTCTCGTTGGCTTGTTCTTCACCTTGCCGCTCCTGGATGCTTTCATTGGGCTACGAATCATGATGTTCTTTTATAATAAGGACGGCAACAGTGTTGTTACGAGGATCCAATGCGAGGCAATGGCGATGATGATGCGGTGTCGGGGGCAATTAATTCAGTTGTTGGTTTTGGGAGATTGCTTGGGAGTTTCCTTTTGCAGATCCTCATGCCTATAGATAGTTTTGTTTTTGACGCTAAACGAGACCAGCATGTTATCGAGTTAATTAGCGCGCGCGCGGGATGACGCGTAGGCGTAGAAATGGAATTTAACGGGTTGGTATGGTAACCGGGGGCAGCGCGCCCTGCTACGCCAGTAGTATTACGCAAGTTGGCGTGTGGCGCCGCGTAAAGGACGTGTCTGCAACGCGGGTGTCTCTGTTTGCACCCCCACACGTTCGATGGGATGGGAGTGCCACTGCATAGAGTAGATCGGCTCAGGTTTCTGCGCAATTGCAACTTGCAAGGCCTCATTGACTTCAATTCTGTAGTCTCCCATGTCCTTTTATAAAAATCCAAAAGTGGAAGACTCACCAGGAGCCTAAGTCAATTTGATTAATTATCCTGGATGCATCAAACTAAAGTTTATCTAACCAACATGAAAACTTTAATCAGCTAAAAGTTATTCAGCTGAATTTAGCTAGGGTGGTTGGATGATAGACTCAGCTAAATTTTAACTAGGGCCTTGTTTAGATGAGAGGCAAGTTGCAAGTTTTCTGACTCTCTCTCCATCACATTAATTTTTAGCCGCTTGCATGGAGTATTAAATGTAGGTAAAAAGAGATGAATCTTTTGAGCCTAGTTGGTTCACGATTGGACAATATTTACCAAATGAGACGAAAGTGGTACTATTCATCGGGTTACGAAAACTAGCCATCTAAACAAGGCCTAGGTTCAAATAGCTAAATCCAGTTAAAGTTAAGTTGGTCTTTTAGCTAGGCTGTTTGGATGCCTAGCATCTAAATTTAGTCCCAAAGTTTAGCTGGAGCATCCAAACCCTCTAATCACCCTCTAATCAAAGACCATGCATATTACCCCAAGTGAACAAATCTGAGCAGAGAAGGCAATAAGGGAGGAGCGTTTAATCACTTTTAGCTACCACTTGGTGACTAAAAACACTAAATTTTAGTAACCCCTTTTAGTTAAGGTAGTGTTTGGCATTTTAGTGACTGAAGTTCGCACTAAATTTTAGGGCCCCTGATCAAACAAAGCCATAGACAGAACTTGAGCTCATACGATCTTTAATGTATGAAATTATGTATACATAGCAAACTTAAGTCTTCTTTTTCTATAAAAAAAATTCTTTTGAACTTTGTTGATGAGCTTGGACAGACACCCTAGGTGTTCAGACAGTGGCTCTACCACATGTCTCGACAGAGGAAAATCATCTAGGGCAAGTAACGGTGTACTACGAGTCTACGAGTGCCTCCGATCAGTGCAGTGGGATGTGGCTATTTACCTATCTCTTGACTCGAAATGGGAGCAGAACAGGTTTGAAAAAAGATATTAGCATGTCTAGGGTTGAGCCAAGAGGGTCTCTTAACCCCTTCTTTTTCTGCTCATCAGAGTTATTTCCAAAGAAAATGTCATGGTAATGTCATGACCTGGCTCCAGAGGCGGGATCAGGCAATGACAGGCGCACGGCGTGGCTGAAGGCGCGGGTGGCGAGCGCCGGTTTGATTCTTCGGTGTCGCTACAGTTGGGCCGGGTGGGCCTATTTCCTTTTATTATTACTTTGAGTCATAGCTAAGGATTCCGTAATCGGGCGCAGCTGAGTTTTGTCGTGTCGAGGTGGTATATAAACCTCTTGTAACCGGACGGAGGCGGTATCGAATACAGAACCTTCGAACTCTAATCTCGTTCCCCAATCTCGTTCCGTTCTTCTCGACTACCTCGTTCGTGCTCTTCCCCGTCTCAAACTCTGATTCCAATCCAGTTATCCGTTGTGTTCTGACCCGGAACACAACAATTGGTATCAAAGCCGTCGATCGATCCATCGGCGCGTCGTAATTCCCGACCGGTGAAGCCTACGATCTTCCTTCCGAGGAGAATCATGTTACTGCAGAGTTGGTGCCGAGGTTGACGAGTTGGTGTTGGATCGCGGAAGTGGAGGCTTCGGCGGACGTCCCAGGCTGGCGCCGAAGCGCGGAGCGAGCAAGCTCCAGCAGGAGATGGCGAAATCGATGGAGGAGTTGTCAAGCCAATTCGAGAAGATGATGCAGCAATTCCAAGGGTTCGAGTCCATGATGCAATCTTCTCTGGATTCGCTGGAAGCAGTGGGGGTGTGGCAGACCAATGCAGACAAGGTGTTCGGTGATTTGCGTGAGCGTGTTGATGGCACGGCCGCCATCTCGAAGCAGGTTGATCTCGCCGCGGATCGGGTGGATTCGATCGAGGCGCGGCTGATGATGGCTCCCGCGACCGCTCCGACTATGGGTGGCCCAAAGGTGAGGGACCTCAACTTCACGCCTGGGTCATCCTCTTTGTCCCCACAGGAGGACGGAGAACCGCCCGTGGTTGGGCACAGCGACGACTGCGGCGGAGTCCTTGGACCCCGGCCGCAGGACAAATTCAAGGGTACGTTCCAGTTTCAACCTCCTATTTCTCATCATGGGGATCCGAGTTCTTCTCATTGTCACAATCCCCCGTTCCCTAAAATGGAATTTCTGAAGTTTGACGGTGATTCTCCGCGTTTTTGGCGGGATCAATGCGAGGTATTCTTCGATTTATATGCAACTCCTCCGGGATTGAAGACTCGGTTCGCGTCCCTTAATTTCAAAGGACCAGCGGCGACGTGGCTTCAGACTGTTCAGAGGCATGGTCGTATTACAGATTGGGCGAAGCTTTCTGCTATGGTGCTGGAGAAGTTCGATAAAAATCAGTATCAGTTACTGCTGAAACAGTTTGATTCTCTGAAGCAGAAGGGAACGGTTTCTGAATATCAGGTTGCTTTTGAGAAGATTGCTCAAGGATTGTTGTTGTACAATAGCAGTTATGATGATGCCTATTTTGTCAATCGGTTTGTGGCTGGATTGAAGGATGAAATTCGGACTGCTATTGCTCTGCATCGACCAAAGGATGTAGACACTGCCAGCGCCTTGGCTCTCATCCAGGAGGAAGAATTGGCTCAGTGTAGAGCTCGGACTGGGCATAAGGATGGGGTGAAACATCATTGGAAGGCTGGTGTGGATAAAGGGAAATTCCTAGATGTGGACAAGAACAAGACTGAGCTAGGCAAGGAACCGGAGGACAAGCTGGCGGCTCTCAAGGATTATAGGAGGAAGAATGGCCTATGCTTCAAATGTGGAAACAAATGGGCTCCAGGTCACAAATGCCCTCAATAGGTAGCCTTGCATGTAATTGAGGAGCTTTTGGATGCATTGGATGTACCAGAGGAACCTGATTTTCAAGACGATGAAGACTCTGATGAGAGTATCTTAGCAGTGGACCATTCATCCAATCCTTCAGTGATTAAGAAGAAGAGGACTCTCAGACTATGTGCTAAAACTGGTAAGGTTGAGGTGCTGGTGCTTGTTGACTCTGGTAGTGTGGGAACTTTTGTCAGTTCTGACCTGGTCCAGCGGTTACAGCTACCTTTGACTAGGTGTGAGCCAACCAGATTCATTACTGCTGATGGAAGTCCTATGGTGTGTTCTCACTAGGTATCAAATTTGCACTGGATGGTGCAGGGCCATAGCTTTATTACCACAGCTGGGGTTCTTTCATTGAAATCATTTGATATGGTATTGGGAGCAGATTGGCTGGACTCCTTTAGTCCAATGTGGATCCATTGGGCTCAGAAAATCCTGAGGTTTACACATCACGGCCATCGTATTCAGTTACAGGGAATTGTCAGTGATCAGCTTCAATGTACTTCTACTTCACCTGAAGGGATACATGGCTTATTCAGCAAGCAGGATGTAACTTGTTGTTTGCAGCTGAGAGTGGGTCAATGTTGGGACCAGATGAATGAAGTTCAATCAGAAGTATGCTTGGTGAGCTCCCAGGAGGCAACTGAGTTACCTGCTGATTTGCAAGACCTCTTAGGTCAGTATGATGGACTATTTCAGGCTCCTACTGAATTACCTCCTCATCGGCCTCATGATCATGTGATTGATTTATTACTTGGAGCCCAGCCTGTCAACATTAGGCCTTATAAGTATTCACTAGCTTAGAAAAATGAAATTGAAAAGCAGATAGCGGAGATGCTTCAGCAGGGGATTATCAAACCAAGTGTCAGTCCTTATGCCTCTCCGGTATTGCTAGTGAGAAAGAAGGATGGCACCTGGAGGTTCTGTGTAGATTACAGACATCTCAATGCACAAACTGTCAAAAACAAGCACCCCATGCCTCTGGTGGATGAGTTAATTGATGAATTAGCTGGGGCTACATGGTTTTCAAAATTGGATTTGAGGGCAGGATACCACCAGATCTGCATTCAGTCTGGGGACACTCATAAGACTGCCTTTAAAACTCACAGTGGCTTGTATGAGTTTCTGGTAATGCCCTTTGGATTGACTAATGCCCCAGCCACCTTCTAGAGCATTATGAACATTATCTTTGCTTCCCTACTGAGGAAAGGTGTTTTAATCTTTATGGATGATATTCTGATATACTCAAGAACCTGGGAGGAGCACATGCAGTTGTTACAACAAGTATTTGCCATCCTGCAGCACCATCAATTTTTTGTCAAATTGTTGAAGTGTGCCTTTGCACAACAAGAAGTGGAGTATTTGGGTCATTGTATCTCTGCTCAAGGAGTGGCTACAGAGAAGTCCAAAATTTCTGCTATAGAGCATTGGCCAGTACCTACCACTGTCAAAGAGTTGAGGGGATTCTTGGGTTTGGCTGGTTACTATAGGAAATTCATCAAACACTATGGCTTGATAAGTCAACCACTCACAGGGTTGCTTAAGTAACATACTCCTTTTGTGTGGACATCAGTGGTTCAACAGGCCTTTGACCAGCTCAAGCAGGCATTGATGACTGCCCCTGTACTGGCCATACCTGACTTCACTAAGACTTTTGTGTTGGAAACTGATGCTAGTGGAGTGGGATTTGGTGTTGTCCTTTTGCAAGAAGGTCATCCTGTGGCCTATCTGAGTAAAGCTGTCAGCAAGACTCATCAAGCACTATCTACCTATGAAAAGGAATGCATGGCCATTATTCTGGCAATAGACAAATGGAGGCAATATTTACAGCATGCTCCATTCATTATTCGAACTGACCATAGAAGTCTGTTATACCTGACTGAGCAGAGGATCAGTTCCAAGTTGCAGCAGAAGGCCTTACTCAAGTTAATGGATCTTCAGTACACCATCCATTTCAAGCAAGGGATCAACAACACTGTGGCTGATGCACTATCTAGGTGCCATAATCAGGAGCATGTCTCAGCCATACCATTCTGCAATCCCTCCTGGCTGGAGCAACTCAAAGCTGCGTATGTAGACGATGACATGGCTTTGCAAATTCTTAAGCAACCGTCTGGGGAGTTTACTGTGTTAGAGGGCTTGATTAGACATAAGGGTCGCCTCTGGTTAGGCACCAACAAATTGGCTCAATTACATGTCTTGCAAGCGGTGCATAACTCTGCTATAGGAGGCCATGCTGGGATTCAAGCCACCTATTACCGCATCAGAAACATTTTCTCATGGCCAGGAATGAAGCAGGACATTCATCACTTTGTGCAACAGTGTCAAGTCTGTCAGCAGGCTAAAGTTGAGCATGTACCCAGCCCCGGGTTACTTCAACCTCTACCTGTACCTAACCAAGCCTGGGATCTGGTGTGCATGGATTTCATAGAAGGATTACCCAAATCTCAGAGGTATGATACTATTTTGGTGGTAATTGACAAGTTCACTAAGTACGGTCACTTTATTCCTCTGGCGCATCCCTTTACTGCCTTGCAAGTCGCCCAAGCCTATTTAGACAATGTGTACAAGTTGCATGGTCTACCTCGGGGCATTGTGTCAGACAGGGACAAGATCTTCACCAGTACGGTATGGGCCGAGCTGTTCAAACTTACCGACACAAAATTGATGATGTCTTCAGCTTATCACCCTCAGTCTGATGGTCAGACCGAGCGTTTGAATTAATGTCTTGAAACATTTCTCAGATGCTGTGTGAGTGCTTGCCCCAAACATTGGAGCAAATGGCTGTCAGTGGCTGAGTTCTGGTATAACACCAACTATCATTCAGCCTTGGGCAGGACTCCTTTTGAAGTGTTGTATGGTCACCCTCCTAAGCACTTTGGTGTCACAGCTGTGTCGGCAATTCATTCAGCTGACTTGGAACAGTGGATGCTTGAAAGAAACTTGCTCAATGACTGCATCAAGCACCATTTGCATCGGGCCCAGCAGCGCATGAAGGCACATGCTGATAAAAACCGCTCTGAGAGATCTTTCGAGGTGGGTGATTTGGTATACTTGAAACTCCAGCCATACATTCAATCTTCAGTGGCTCCTCGATCCAATGCAAAGCTTTGCTTTAAGTACTATGGCCCTTTCAGAGTCCTACAGAAGGTGGGATCTGTTGCTTTACAAGTTGGAGTTATCGAGTGATGCCAGGATTCATCCAGTGATACATGTGTCTCAGCTCAAGAGGCATATTCCTGCTAGTATATCTGTGGAAGCCGATCTCTCTCAACTGCCCGATGATCCAGAGGCACCTGTCCAACCTATTCAGTTCTTGGATCAGCGGATGATTGTCAGAGGCGCCTCTGCTGTGGCTCAGATTCAAGTTCGTTGGTCCAACCTACCCAGGTCTTTGACTACGTGGGAGGAAGCTCATGATATGAAACGGCGATTTCCATGTCATCCAGCTTGGGGACAAGCTGGTTTTCAAGGAGGGGGTAATGTCATGACCTGGCTCCAGAGGCGGGATCAGGCAATGACAGGCGCACGGCGTGGCTGAAGGCGCGGGTGGCGAGCGCCGGTTTGATTCTTCGGTGTCGCTACAGTTGGGCCGGGTGGGCCTATTTCCTTTTATTATTACTTTGAGTCATAGCTAAGGATTCCGTAATCGGGCGCAGCTGAGTTTTGTCGTGTCGAGGTGGTATATAAACCTCTTGTAACCGGACGGAGGCGGTATCGAATACAGAACCTTTGAACTCTAATCTCATTCCCCAATCTCGTTCCGTTCTTCTCGACTACCTCGTTCGTGCTCTTCCCCGTCTCAAACTCTGATTCCAATCCAGTTATCCGTTGTGTTCTGACCCGAAACACAACCGGTAAGGAGAAGAAGGGGGAAGAAGCACACATGAAGAGCGCAATACAACCGGAAGTTGTGTGCTGCGTTCGGGAAGGATGAACCGCTTGCCGTGCGTCCACCAAGACAACGGTGTGAATGAGGCCCACCTATTTCTTCTCCGATTAGGATTATGAGTGATGGTAAGTGGCCGGTGATTTCGATCAAAGATTAGGAGTGATGGTTAGTGGCTGGTGATTTCGATCAATTAGGAACGGGGAGAGTGCAGAAGGACTGAATATATGTAGGGATAGTAGAGTTTTTTGTTTGACGAGGTAGGGATAGTAGAGTTGGCATTCAATCAATGCCTCATCAAGATAGAATCAATGATGTAATATAGAGTGGAACTACTTTTGTAAACATCTTTGAGCATGGATACCTCGTAGTACTAGGTAGTACTCCCTCCATCCCAAAATAAATATCATTCTCGCTTCCCGAAATAAATACCGGCAATTATATATAAATATTTATGCTAAGTAATTAGTATCATTGTAAAGATCTTAAAATCTAGTTTTTTAACAAATTTATTTGGAGATATAAATGTTGCACATATTTCCTACAAAACTAGTCAAAGTTAAGAAAGTTTCACTGACACGGGGACGGAGGGAGATTGGAACACACTATAAACATATTTTGTTTTCATTTGGATTTCTTTTGATAATTTCTTCTGCTTATAAGGTTTCCCAACCTTTGAAAGGGAGGGAGACCACAGCAAGCCATATAATCATTTTTGTACCATATTTTTACCTTTTATTAGTATTTGCCAGCTTCAAAATCATATTAGTTACTTTCCAGCTTTAAAATCATTTTTTGCCTATTACTTTGTCACATTTTTCTCATTAAATCATTCTTATCTACTCCCTGTCTCAAATTATAAATTATTTCAAAAATCAGGAAGAGTCATAATTTTTCAAATTTAACCAAATTTATATAATAAAATAATAACATTTATAATATCAACTAAATACCATTAGATTTATGATTACTTATATTTTCATCATATATATATTTAATATCATAAATTATTATAGTTTTTAAAAATTTTAAACATTGATATCATAAATTATTATAGTTTTTTTTTAAAAAACAATTTATAACATTTATTATTAGGTTTGTAGGGTTTTACCTCCTTCGAAAAGAAGGAACCCTTCCAGAAATTCTCGATGGCCCGGAGGCCAAAGAGGGGGTTTGGAAATAGTTTTCAACCAGCAATTGACGCGCCTCGGTATGACCTCATAAGCTGCGTCATTGCCCCAAGCGCAAAGATGAGTCTTCAGTGTTCCCTGACCCCTCATCTTAATGACCAGCCCCTCTCTCGTCCCTTCCTCGCCCGCCGATGTGGTACAAAACCGCACAAGCATAACCATCGAGATCAACTACCCAACCATTATTTGGGCCGACAATAAGCCCCAGTCAGCACTATGGGCTAGTCGGCCACAGGTCCGGCCCACGAGAGGCGGCCAGGTCGTCTTCCCTTCCCGACTCCCATGTCCCATCCCATCCCTCCCTCCCCGTGCGCGTCTCCTCCCTCTCCCTCTCCCCCCTCTCACCTGCCTGCCGCTCTCCACACTCTCCTGGAGTCCTGGGGCTCCAAACCTCAAGTTGTGAACCCCAACTCCCACGCGCGTAACCGGAGTGGTTCGCCTTGCCGGATGAAGACGAGGTCGCAGACGGCGCCGAAGCCTATCAAGACGGTGGCGATGGCTCCCAGACTGAGCAGCCCCAAGCGGAAGGCGAGGCCCAAGCCGGCGGGGAAGGGCGACCCCCGCGCACCCAAGAAGCCACCCACCGCCTTCTTCTACTTCATGTATGTTCTCTGGTGCCCCCCTTCCCCTGTTAATTCGCCTGCTACGGATTTCGTGTCAGCTGTGTGTTACTGCTCTGGCCTCGGCTAAGCGATTCATTAGTTAGGGGTTCCAGTGTGGAGGTGCTAAATTCTAGTGTATGTAGTGTTAGGTGCAAGATACTACTCCGTACTTGATATCTCTGATGTGTATTGGTCTGCTAATCTCTGGATGGGCTCACCATTGTAGCTCAGGTTGTGCAATCAGGATTTTTCCTAGTTTTTTTTCATTTATTTTATTTTAACAAATAGCCATTTCTTGCTTTTGATTTGGAAATTGGAATGCTGGGATGTTAGGTTACTTCAAGTTGCCTGCATCCTTTGGTCAAACAATTTCAATGTTCCTCGTCCGTGGCCAGATTTGCCCGTTTCCCTAGAGTCGAAGTAGGATTATGTTTTTTTTTTTCGAAAGGCCGGCAAAAGCTTTGCCGGGATTTCTATTAGACGAGGAAAAGAAAAGGCAAGCGCCAGCC
>DXKC01008277.1:0-10876 GCA_031170775.1 Cymbopogon citratus
AAGCACAGTAGTCCTCGCGCATGGTGCTGCACCTCTCACATACATCAGTGGCAATCGAGTTCCAATCGTTGCAGCATGAGCATATCCAGCATCCTTTCGGGCATCCCCTTGCCGAAGATGCACAGCACCCAGCTCTGCGCCCTGTTCTGTGACCCTCGGGCTGCAGGACAGAGCTCACCAGTTTCTGAACAAATCCCAGGGCCCTGGTACCACACGAGATCAGACGACAGAGTGGCCCTGCCCTGTTGAACGGGCCCGTGCCTAGCCTTCTGTTGAACGGGCCCGGGCCCAGGCCTGGCCTGTTCAAGGAGCCCTTGAGCCAGAGGTAGACATGTCCAGCAAGTATGCCACCAAGATGGGCAACAAAGGAAGTGTTGGGCATCAAAGCTTGAGTGAGGAACAGTTGAGCCCAAACAACATACTTTGCTGGAATAACCATCGCATCCAGATGAATCAAATCATCAGGCCGGGCAGACATCTGCACGGTCTTCATGCCAAAGAGCACACCGGAGAATCCAACGCCAAATTCGTCGTAATACGAAGTATCGTCACCAAGCAAGAACAAGCCTTTGGACAGGAGCAGCAATGCACCCTGTGATAGGCCAAGCAGTGCAGCAACCATAGAAGCGAACTCGGCGGTGCCCATGGACGTTTCAAGCTGTACACCCGTCCACAACAGATTTGTCATGTTGCAGAATAAGTGAAGTTCGTTCACGTGGTACAAAGGTGACAGGAAAAAGGTCTTCAAGTCTCTGAACTGCAAATTAAGAGTGTTCACGCAATGCACGCGTCAGGACTCAGGACATCTATAGTATGTGACAAAATAAAGACTACATACAAGCCTAAACATCATCATAAGTACACCAAGCAAGAGGCATGTTTATGCCCAACGTCGTCCATGTCTACGCATAGTCAAGTACTCCAAGCAAGGTAAGTTTACTCAACTAGAGAGTGAAATACAATATAGGTTACTTAAGCTTTTTTCCCACGTCTCATCTAGCTAGGTCCATTACTCCGTAACTCAAAATGAGCAGACAAAGATTTATACACCAATTGTAACCATCCTAGTTCTAGTAACCATCCTATTCGATTTATACACCAACTGTAACGGGATTATTAACAGCAAATCAGTATCGTGCTCGTGCACTAGTCAGGCAGGCCTAATACGATAAATCTTGGCGGTTCAACTTGCCAAGAAGGCAAGAACCCTGATTGCAAAACACAATGGTCAAGGCCATCACATTGACGAAAACTGCGAGGTTGTGAGTTACAAAGTTCGTAGTGCAGTTCTCTAGCACGGACAGAGGAAAATAACTTATACACAGAATCCTGACAACTGGCATGTACTTGCGATCGGCACATGTGTTGGGTGCGTACCTTGAAGAAGAGGTTTGGATTGAAGGCAACGTAGTTTTTCTTCGGCAGGATCCCGTGGAGGGCGCCGGGGCGCAGGAAGATGAGCACGTTGGCGGCGAGCAGCGCGGCCGTGGCGGGCGGGCGGTCAGAGCCCGCGCGGCCATACTCGAGGAGCACTTGCAGCCCCAGCAGGGGCAGCATGCCCTTGGATGGATCCAGGACGAAGCCGCGCCGGCAACTGCTCATGCCGGACCCCATCTACAAAACCGCCGAGATCGCCACGAGGCCGAAACAGCCTTCACGCGAACTTTTCTCTCCTCTATTACAGCTGTACTTTATCGCTCTGAGAACTACATATTTCTGGATTCGGAATTATTGGCTTCCCTCGTGTCGTGATGTACTCGTATTCCTTAATCCACTCGTATTGGGTGGATTGAGGTGGAAATTTAATTAATTTCTATCCAAATGTATACTGTATGAACTAAGATGAACTAGCATATGTTGCAATAGGAGAAAACACATTAAATGCTCATAGGAAAACGACCAACGGTAATGATACATATCCGTTCATTATGTTTAGACTTTTTGATATTAAATACAAATTTTGATCTAAAATTTAGTTTATGATAACTATAAAATCCATAATATACATCATATTTTTGGCGTATTTCAGTGCAACTTACAAAAACGAAATCACAGATGGTTCATGTATATATTGGTGGTTTTGTATATGCTACTGCCTTCACACTCTCATCCAACCTATAAGAAAGATTGTGAATTCAGCTGAACACTAAATCAATTTATCGTGTTGTCACATATTGGGAGCAAAATTTAGCTCCAGTCCTCGTAATATTACCTCAGCCGTGCCTACATATTTATTCTTCACTGTAAGTTGTGAGAAAAAAATTTCTTAAATTTCAGTAAATACTTAATTTCAGATCAATTGCATTTTAATCACTACAAATACAATAAATCATACTAAAGCACATGGATTCACATCTTCATCAATCTTGTATTGCTCCTTCATTTTTGCAAAGAACTCAAGAAGATATCAAACACCCTAGAGCTTCCTATTCAGCTTTAATAATCTATTGTTAGGCTAATAAAATGAAATGGGTTAACAAACATGGCTCAGGTTTTCAAGTATATAGAGAAGGTAACACATATGCAGACATTGTTTCTAGTATATAGATAGAAAAGATGACACATGCAGACACTTTTATTACGACGTTATTAGGTGATAATTGCTTACTTACAAGGCTTTGAACAACCTACAATTATATCAGTAACAGTGTGCTTCAGATAATGCGGAAAATTTCAATTATGTAAGCATTCCTCATCATGAGAACAACCAATGTGCCTACACTTCTAGGAGAGGAATGGAACTATCATACATACTCATATAGACCTTAGTTTAGCACCACGCAATGTGTGCGCTGAGAACAATGATTTACATCATCTCTCGAATCTTTGCAGCCTTCTTCTGCGTATCTCATCAACTGAGAGTTCTCTATTACCTCCAGCTGGATGATCCTGTCTTTGTGAAAAAGCATGGTCCTCTCGTGCAGTGCTGCACATTTCACAGATATCTGTGGAAACTGAATTGTCATAGGTGCAGGTTGGGCATCTCCATAACCCTCGAGGAGTATCCCTTTCTGATTGCTGCCACCCAACCCTGCCCCGACCTGTAAAGCGTCCTTGTGAATGGGCAGACCATAGAAGATTCTGAGCAAACCTTACTGGCCAGGTCACGACTTTTGCGATGCTTGACATCAGAAGAGTGACAGGATCTGGTCCATTTAGTGCACGCTTCAGCCAAAGATAAACCAATCCAGCAAGTATTCCACCAAGATGGCCAAGAAAGGATGTCCCAGGAATGAAGACCTGAATGAGGATCAACTCAGCCCAGGCAGCATATTTCGCTGGAATAACCATCCCATGCAGATAGACAAAGTCTTCTGACCAGGCGTTCAGCACAACCTTCATTGCAAACAGAACACCAGAGAATCCAACAGCATATTGATTGTAGTAGGCAGTATAATCACCAAGCAAGAGCAAGCCTTTGGACAAGAGCAGTGTGATACCCT
Source organism: Cymbopogon citratus (assembly GCA_031170775.1). Taxonomy (NCBI): domain Eukaryota; kingdom Viridiplantae; phylum Streptophyta; class Magnoliopsida; order Poales; family Poaceae; genus Cymbopogon; species Cymbopogon citratus. The sequence goes on from DXKC01008277.1 coordinate 3,444, forward strand.
GTGACAGAATAAGCAATACAGCCACCATGGAAGCAAACTCGACACTTCCCATGGATGTTTCAAGCTGAATGCCCTTCCATAAGAGCGATGTCATGTTGTAAAACAGGTGGCTTTCACTCAAGTGGTACAATGGTGACAAGAAGAAGCGCACCAGGTCGCCATACTGCAGAAATGTTACAGATCATAATTAGTTGGAAATTTTTGCTGTGGGACACTCCACTTATGTAAAATTGACTATGGAACACTAAAATATTTTTTTCTTTGCCGTGGGACACTGATTTCTTTGCTGTAGCCTGTAGGACACCGCCCAGTGTCCCACAACCAAGTTTTAAAAGTGAAGTGTCCCACATCAATTTCACGAAAGAATAGTGTCCTATAGCAAAATCTCCCTAATTAGTTTGGGTACATAGAACTGAATACATTGCTATATATATGCTTCTATGTGTGATTGCAATATGGGGATTGGGGAATCATTGAGTGATGGTGTTCTAGCAAATTTGTGTGTGCCGTTACTCCAAGTTGACAACCAATTTCATTACATCATCGGTCGCACTTATTCGTCCCCCTTTGTCTACCAATCCCCACAACTGCAAGTCTGCAACTAGCAGATAACAGAAAAAAGGGGTGGGATTTCGATACATGTACAGGAATTTCGTTTTCTAACTGCGTTATGGACGAGTAGGAAAGATTGGGTACCTCGATGATGAGCCGCGGGTTGAAGGAGACGCGCGTCAGCGAGGGCAGGACCCCGTCGAGCGCGCCGGGGCGGAGGAAGATGAGCGCGTTGGCGGCGAGCAACACCGCCGTCACGGGCGGCCGGGAGGCGCCCGCGCGGCCGTACTCGATCAGCACCTGAAGCGCCAGCAGTGGCAGCATCCCTCCCGACGCCCCGGCACCGAAGCTGCGCCGCCGGCCGCGGCTCATGCCGGACCCCATCTCCGAGACCGCCGACCGAAGAACTAAAGCCACAGCTAGCTGCCTTCACACGCAGACTCTCCACTAGAAATTCCACTGGCTTCCAATCGCCTTGCGGGCACCCCAACTGCTTTTATTCTTGTGGATGGATCAGTTGGGGAATCTCAGTGTTCTTTCTTCGGGCGCAAGGGATGGATGGCGGCAAGGCCACCGAACCTTCCGGACGACTCCGGATGTGCCTGTCTAGCCGCGGCAATTTTGAGCCTATTTTTCATGTTCACCATAATGGAGAGTTTTTTCTATCCGAATTTACATAATCCCGTGCTTGTACAGTTAGAATATATTATACTCTTATCTACTGATGATCAATACAGAGATTAACATATCTATTTAACACTCGAAACATCGCATTAAAGCAAGGCACACGTGTTGACTAAAAATCGGTAGGTGCAATGATGTATTTGTTACCGCCGATGCTTATCATGATGAACGAACAAAGTGTATAACTAATTCTATGAACACAGTTTACTAACCAACGGTGTCTGAATCCAGACAACTTTAGTGATGAGATTGGTCAAAGCCGTTGCAACCATCTTAAGAAAGCCCCCATAAGAGATTAATAAACTACGCAAATAAAACCAACTACACCCTTAACATGAATCATGCAAGGCATAAGATTGAAAAACAAGAACGGCTAAGCTAACAAATTTGATCATTATATGCTTAGTTCCAAGCTTATCTAGATAATTAAACAAGAAGCACAAATTCGATCCAGATTCAATCCTAGTCAAGACAGGTATTTATAATTAACAAACATTAATTATAAAACCTAGATAACTAACTGATCTAGGATAGTAAAGCAAGCTTAACTAACCTAGACAGATTGTGATAACTACTGAAAACACATCGAACAACGAGTCATAAGATGCATTATCAATGATAACTAGGTTGAATCAATGCATAATAAGGGGTCGGTCGATGTCGATGCAGCCTTATCAAATAGTAATACAAGCCATGACTGAACTTACAGTAAGTTAGAGGTCAGTCGATGCCGATGTAGCCTAGATCGATGAAGAACTCGTCGAAATCTACGTTACTCCTACTCCTAAGGGGTGGCGTGAAGCCGGTTGTGTATGATTGATTGTTGAATGTCTTTACAATAGCTGGGCTGTACATATTTATACCCTGAACGTGACCGTATCCTAGTCCAACACGACTTACAAGATATGGAAACGAACTAAAAACTACCTGAGCTGATAACTCGGGCTCTTTCTTTTTCGTTCGATAGAGACCCATGCATCTAGTCTACCTTGAATCGTCCCTCTTGTGCCAGAGCTGACGTGGAGTCTTCTACCAAAGATTAGATAATTTTCACCAGACTGCCGATTCATTTAGATAGTTCCCAACTTAACGGCTGTCATCTACATTTAGCCTATCTCGACAAGCTCATGCTTGCTCACGTGCCGAGTCCAAAATTTGCTGCAAACACTTTGGTAAATAATGACTGATTAGGATTGAAGGGGAATAGTCCGATTAGGATTTCTATTGAGGCTACTCTTTTTTTATAGAATCTATTGAGGCTACTGGAACCATAGCTATGTATTTTGGATTTATAGGATTCGTACTGGCCAAACTTTCTATCAGTTAGGTAAATCGAGCCAACGGTGCCAATTTTCTGGTCTCCCTTTCTACTCAGTAAGAGTGGGGCTGGAGGATGATCTATACGATGATTCAGTTGGGATGTGCAAGCCAAGTGTTTGTTGCTCCTGTGCCGGGTGCAAACCTGCTGCATGTTAACCTCCTTTGGTTTATGTTAGCAGCAAAGGGGAATTGGGGAACAGATGAACTGGAATCAGAGCAGGAATTGGGGAAGTTCAGATGAATGATTGCTTAGGAGTGAGTTCATACAAAATACAAGTTTCTTCTTCGATGCCTCTCCTCTCGATCTGTTAGCGGTGCTGAAAAACTTTTTCAACTGCCATGTGGACCGATGCCTCAGATCCATATATTTCCACAGCGTGGGCACCGATGCCTCCCTATACGTGGACCCTACCACTATTTCCATCTCGCATGCGGAGCATGCGTATCTCGTGGATGCGTGCGGGAATAAAATATGCTTTTCTGGCATCTCAGCACCGGTGAACGCAGTTGATACGGTGCCTGGTTTTTCTCGCATCTCAGCACCGGCCACAGCGTGGGCATCGATGCTTGAGGAGAAGAGAGAAGGTTTCGGCACCGGATTTTTACTACATTGTGGGTAGTCTACGCTACCTCTCTTTCATTACAAGAATCAGCCACTCTCCCATACTGGGCCAAACACTCTCGGGTTAGGCTTCCTGGGCCAGCACGCTCTTGGGCTTGACGGTCCAGCTTGTTCTTCCTTCCTGAGCTCGACTGGGCTTTGCAACTCAGGAGACTTGGGCATGGCCAGGTTAGCAGTGGTGCTAACAGTTTAGTTCTCAACTGATTAACTAATTTAACAGTTGGTTAATTCAAATTTCAAATAGTCCTTGACAGACAGGGGCGGACCCTCAGGGTATGCAAGCTGGTCCACCGCATACCCTGTGGGGCAGCCGTATACTACTTAACACTAGATTATGTCTAATAAATAAATAAAATATCCAACTATAGCTACTAATTCATCTTCTTGGTACAGTGGTGAGCCTCTACTTTTGAAACCACAAGGTCGCTGGTTCAATTCTTAGCTTCCTCACCTTTTATTATTTCATTTTGCATTCCTTTGCATCTATATGTACAGCGCACTGTTCTAAATGTCCACATTCTTTTGACACCTTTAAAATTAAAGTATAATATGCTTCATCCTTTAGTTTTTCAATAGCTCGCTATTACTGCCGCTATAGCTCACTATAGCTTTTTGAGACATAGTGCCGCTATTTTTGTTCATGTATAATTTAGCCGCTATATCCAGCTATAGCCCGATATAGCTTCGCTAATAGCTTTTTTAAAGACCAACCGCTAAAAATCTTAGCCCGCTATTTAAAACCATAGTTTTTATCCTCTTTTGTTGTGAATCAAAAAAATTTAGTTGTAAATTAGGAAAACAATTAAGTTGTGCATACCTGTGGTAAAATTCTAGGTCCGCCACTGGTGACAGAACAGAGAACATGATTTGTAAAAATAATCTATATCTATATCTAACAATAAAGAGGCAAAGTTTTCGGTGTGTTTTTTTTCGGCCATCTTCGATTTGTTTTCAGGTTATGTTTTTTTTTCTATTGCTCCTAGAGAGCAAACTTCCGGCAACCTGCTGGTCGGAGATATGGACGGTCGGGGCCTCCAACGGCGATGCCATGGTCCCTGAGATCACATGCGCACCTTCTTCGCATGTGCTCGCCATCACCACCGCTACTAGAGAGAGGGGGGTTGTCTTGTTCAAGGGACGGAGATCTTGTGACACGTGGATGGAAATTGGGTTATAGTTTGGCTATGGAGCTTATATGAAAGCAGTGACGTAGAAAATTAAGCATAGTTTTGGTTGGTCAGTTGGTTCTTTGTGATGGAGCTTCTAACACTTAGATCTAGGTCGTAGACTTTTTCTTAATCACGCAAAAAGTTTGCATGTACTACCAATCTACTAGGAGAGGAGTAGGAGTACCATGTACCGGTGAATGGGCAATACGTACAATAGATGGCGTCATTGGCAAAACCATCCGTTCTCCTCTTACCATCACACCACCGCAGCCGCAGCATAAGACTAATTAGATCACAAGATTACTTGCTGAGTTTTAGGCTCCTTTTGGAGTAGAGATAGGAAGGATACAGAAAAAAATTGTAAGGATTTATTTCTTGCAACATTCTATTTGATTCATAGGAATATATAGGTGTATGTTTTAGAGATTCAGATTCTCATGAATGTTTCAGATCTAGATTTTCTCAAGAAATGTTTTAGGTGATGAACTTAAGATTTTTTTAAAAAAATTGTATAAATAAAAATATGTTTCATAAATATATTTTTTAATGCAAAGGACAACTTAAATACTCCCTCTATCCTAACATATAGAAGACATACTCAGAAAAACAGGATGCCAAGCTGTTGGATCGGTGTTTTAGAACAAAAACTCAATGCCGGCATTAATGGAAGAGTTTAGAGAGGTTGTTGGAGTTGCTCTTACATGTGTTGGAATTTTAGCAACTTCCTTCGAATATTTGGCCTCATCCAACCATGCTTTATTTATAACGACGACACACAGATTCTTGATATGCTCTAGCCATCATATTCTTCTTGGTCCAATTGTTGGCTTTCATGACTCGCGTGCCTTTGGTGATTGCTTTGGATAACATGTCAAATGAGGTCATTGGAGGGGATGGGATTGATTTGTTTTCTAAGCATCTTGGTTCTCCTTCTATGGGCCCACTTGACATTTCATCATTAGACATCCAAGATTTTTTCTAATGTACTCAAGGTGTAAAATGAAGTTAATTTGGAAGGCTTTTGAAGAGATCCTATCTTAAGAGGTTTTGGAAAGCGTTTCTTTGAAGGTCACTTTTCGAAATCAGCAAGTTCAGATAAAATATTATTCTGGTAATTGAAGGAAATATTTTAATCGATGAATTTCTTCTTCCTATGAAATTTGTGGTGTATTTGGGGCTCAGGATCGATGGCAAAATCCTTGGATGGAACCGGTGGTGATTCAACTATCGATATTTCTTCTTTCTTTGGGGTAGATTCCTTCTCTTCTTCCTTGGGGAGTTAATCATAGGTGCTAGTGTAGGAAGTGTGATTATGTTATGCTCATTTCCTTCCAAAGGTGACACTTTGCTGACAGTCTACAAGAGCATAACATTAGCATAACATAATCCTTTACTTGGGGTAGACTCCTTCTCTTGTAGACTGAAAACCATGATGAAATTACCGTCTACAAGATCCCACACTTAAGTCTTTGCACATCCTCGAGTAAATTAGGTTGAAGATAAAAGTAAACATGAGCATAACAATTGAAGATATACAACTAACATAAAAATCGTTCTAAAAATTGTTAAACACGTGGGACATGTGGCATCAGCTAACATATATCCTTGAGTTATTGAAAAGTGGAGTAATTCTCAAAAGGAAGTCATCTTCCCAAATGCACCCAATTTTTTAGGTAAAAAATTAAGTTAATATTTTTATTTGAAAATCATGTTGAGATGATAGATAACATTATAAGTAACACAACAAAAACTTGTTTCAATAGTTTTGGAGTATGAAAGAGAGGTGGGGAGAGCTAGTGGTGTATGTGTCATTGTTGGGCTAACATGTAGGCCCGAGAGAGGTGAGGGAGAGACAACAAAGCAGCTACATGTTACAGGTGTCGTGATGTTCTTTGTCGGCACTCCAAGAGGACATCTATCAAGTATGTGAAATTTAAGTCTGTGGACAACGTTGGACAGTCCAAAACATGGCAGAGCCCAAAAGGTGCAGAAATTGATATGTAAGTTTTTTGAAAACTGAAATTTCTAATTGTAAATATGCTTAGATTCTTAAGATAATTGGGTTAGCATGGCTGAGTGGTGACAGAGTGTTAGGTGGGGTTGGTCAAAAAAAGAGAGGATTCCCATATTTGATCCATCAGTAAAAAAAAGTGAGTTGCATGATAGTTTTCTAGTAGGCTAGAGAGAATATGGATGGGAAGCGTTGGGCTCGAATCGCTAAATTCTCGGAGGCAAAATTAGGTTTTGCGGAAAAAGAAGGGATTTCATATATAGGATTGAATAGATTTCTGAGATTTATTTTGGATGGGAGATCAAATTTGAGATCGTCTGAGGTCACATAGGTTAAAAAAGAAAAGATCGGCCAGAAGGTAAGATTAGGATTTTGGCGGATTGGAGTAGGTCTCTATTAGATTTAATATTTTAGAGATAGTGGGACTCAATTAGGGATAAGGTATTCAACTTTGAGCAAAAAGAACTATAGATCATGAGGAGAAGAAAGGGTCATGCTACAGGGCTTAAGAATGATGAGATTTGAGCTAGAGGAGGTCTCGATTGTAGGATTAGGGTTTTGAGAGTCGTGGATATCTGATCAAGGTTTTGAGGTTCATTTTGAGAGATTTATTTGGATAAAACCTTAGGCAAATTTTAAAACATCTATATTCATTTTTCGCATAGAAACACTATGCACAAGCATGAAGAATGCATCAAACATCCAAATTAAATTCCCAAAGTTGTTGTGTAAAAGGTCACTTTGTTATTTTCTAAATTGATAACATGCTAAACAAAGGTTGGAAATCTTTAGAAGAATAATAAAGTTATTTATTCTATTTAGTGTTTCTATGCCATATCAAAAAATGGGGATATTAGGTGTCACATAAAAGTTTTGATATTGATATTGACTCCATTCACGGCTGTCAACCATCCATCTCAATTCTGGTCCTATAACTTATATTGAACATTTGGTCATACAAACTATGTCAAATTAAAAAGTTGTCTATTATAAAGTTTCAGATCGCATTGAACTCTACGGCGGTGTTAGCTTAAAATTTGTTTTCATTGGACTCCATATAGAAAATTTTATGAAA
>DXKC01008283.1:0-13196 GCA_031170775.1 Cymbopogon citratus
CAGGTAGCAAGTTCTGGAGGTAACCCATGCCACAAGATCAACAATTGCTGCTGCAGACGATGATTCTTGGAGTGCATTCGACTGTCCAGCACTTGCGTAGGAATCTGCAAGTTAGGAGCTCTAGGCAGTAATGGTGAAGCCGACAATGCAATGTTACCTGTGACCTTTTTGAGGAGGGACACATGGAATACAGGATGGACTGACGAATGAGGAGGGAGCTTGAGGCGATAAGCAACAGAACCAATCTTAGCTTCAATCTCAAATGGCCCAAAGAAACGGTAAGACAGCTTGTTGCATAGCCTGGTGGCCACCAATTTCTGAGCAAATGGTTGAAGATGAAGCCAAATATGATCACCCACACTGAAAGAGCGTTCAGTGCGATGTTTATCAGCTTGATGCTTTTGATGTTGTTGAGCTCGCATGAGTTGCTGCTGCAGCAATGCATGAATGGACTGGCGTTGTTGCAACCAATCATTGAGATCTGGATGAACACAGTCTTGCTCGGATCAATACCAAAATGTCGAGGCTGATGTGCATACAGAACTTCAAATGGAGTAAGATTCAGTGAGGAATGGTAACAGGTATTATACCAGTACTCCGCAAGATGAAGCCACTGAGTCCAGGTGTTAGGGCAAGAATGAATAAAGCATCTGAGATAGGCTTCAATACACTGATTCACTCTTTCAGATTGGCCATCACTCTGAGGATGATAGGCAGAACTCATGCACAACTGGGTACCAGAAAGCTTGAACAATTCTTTCCAGAGCAGACTGGTAAATATCTTATCCCTATCTGATACTATAGCAAGAGGCATACCATGTAACTTATAAATATTTTCCATGAACAACTTAGCCACTTGAATAGCAGAAAAAGGATGTTTGATTTTGATGAAGTTGGAGTACTTAGAGAATTTATCTACTGCCATCAGTATACTATTGTAAGAGGAAGAAGGTAAACCTTCAATGAAGTCCATAGTTACCATTTTCCTAGGCCTGATCAGGAACAGGCAGAGACTGCAGAAGACCAGGATAAGGTACTCTTTCTGCCTTGGTTTGTTGGCAAATTTGGCACTTAGCAACAAAATCCTGAATGGTTTGTTTCATGTGAGGCCAATAGAAAAGTCTCTTGACTCTATGGTAAGTAACCTGAGATCCAGAGTGGCCCCCCAAGGCACTGGCATGAAGTTGGTGCAGAATTTTATCCTGTAATTCTAGAGAGTGGTCCAGCCAAATAGCTTGCTTGTATTTGATGATTCCCTGTTGTAACTGGAAATGCCCCTCAGGGTTATGTAAGGCAAATTTGGACAGAAGTTGCTGGGCAGAATCACTATTAGCGTAGCTATCTTGGACTTGCTGTAACCACAAAGGTTGGGGCACAGAGAGAGCTGCTAATGAAGAAGTGGCATGAGTGGCCCTTGATAATGCATCAGCTGCAAGATTGGTAGTGCCCTTCTTATAACACAGCTTATATTGATACCCCATTAACTTTGTGAGCACTTTCTACTGCCAAAATGTATGCAACTTCTGATCTGTCAAATGAGTTAAGCTTCATTGATCAGTTTGAATGATGAATTCTGCAGGTAAGAGATAAGCCTTCCACTGATCAATAGCCAACAATATTGCCAAACTCTCCTTTTCATAAGTAGACAACCCTTGAATTTTGGGGCCTAAAGCTTTACTAGCGTAAGCAATAGGGTGGTCCTGTTGGTGTAATACAACACCAATGCCGTAATCAGATGCATCAGTTTCCACATAGAAAGGTTTGCTGAAATCAGGCAAGGCTAATACTAGAGAAGACAGTAATGCTTGTTTGAGAAGTTGGAATGCAGTTTCAGTAATATCAGTCCATGTAAATGTACTCCTTTCTTCAACAAGTCATTAAGGGGCCGAGCAATCATAGCAAAATTCTTCACAAATCTTCTATAGTAGCCAGCTAGACCCAAAAAGCTTCTCAGTTCTTTCACAGATGCAGGGACAGGCCAATTTTGAATAATGGAAACCTTCTCAGGTCAGTAGAGACTCCATTTGGTGTTAAGACATGACCCAAATAGTGAAGCTGTTGTTGAGCAAAAGAACACTTGGACAGTTTAACTTTGAACTGGTGCTCTTGTAACAACTGGAAAACTAACTCAACATGCATCACATGCTCTTCAAAGGTTTTACTGTATATGAGTATATCATCTATGAACACTACCACACACTTTCTCAATAGAGGAGACAACACAGTATTCATAATAGCTTGGAAAGTAGCAGGGGCTCCAGTGAGTCCATAAGGCATGACCTTATATTCATAATGCCCATGATGAGTATGGAAAGCAGTTTTATACCTGTCAGCAGGCTCAACTAAAATTTGATGAAACCCTGATATGAGATCCAGGGTAGTAAACCACTCTGCCCCATGCAATTCTTCAAATAACTCTTCAATGATGGGTAATGGATACTTGTTCTTAACTGTATAAGCATTCAGCCTTCTGAAGTCTACACACAATTGCCAATCTCCAGTCTTTTTCTTGACTAAAAGAGCAGGAGAGGCAAATGGGCTAGAACTCTCTTGGATCATGTTATCTTGCAATAGCTTGGTAACTTGCCTTTCAATATCATCTTTTTGGAATGGAGTATATCTGTAGGGCTTCAATCTGAATGGTTGAGCTCCTGGAATTAGAGGAATGGTGTGTGTATGGGATCTACTTGGAGGTTCCCTAGAAGGTTCCTCAAACACCACTGTGTAATTAATTTCTGAATGGCAGCAGGAACTGTGACATTTGGATTTGTTTCTTCCTTCACAGAATAAACCTGAACCATACCCCAAATAGCACTACTCTTATCCAATGCTTTCAGTTGCATCATAGACAACTCAGGAGCTTGACAATCAGAGTCCACTAACCCTTGGAGTTTGACTTGTTGTCCTTGATAATCAAAACTGATCCACTTATTTTTCCAGTCAAACAGCATGGGATTATAAGTTTCTAGCCATTCCATTCCTAAGACAGCATCATAACAGTCCAATGGCAATATGATGATCGAAGGAAGTGGTAAACATAGTGTCACCAACAGACCATGAGCAATTATCAATTTTGTGAGTGCACAAAAGCTGAGCTCCATCTGCTACCCTGACAGACAAGTGATTTGGTAGAGGAGTCCATGGTTGAAGTTGGGTTGCCAACCGATTACTGATAAAGTTGTGACTACTTCCAGAATCAACCAAGATAACTGACTCATGGTTATGAATGTGAGCATGTAACTTCAGAGTTTTAGTTGCAAGAATACCTTTCATAGCATGCATTGATATAGCCAAAATTTCTTCAGTATCATCAGGTTCTGACTGAACTGGTATAGACTGGAATTCAGCAGTAGAAGCAAAGGTAGCAACAGGACTCCATATTTGTGCAGTAGAAGATGGACATTTGTGCTGTGGTCCCCATTTACCACCACATTTGTAGCAAAGACCTTTTGACTTTCTGTATGCCATGAGATTGACCAGTTGCTCATTAGGCTTGAGAGATGCACTTGAAGTGGTTTGCTCAGAGAGTTTTGCATCCTGCTTCTTGGCTTGACTGTAAGAGTGTCTTGATGCATTTGGAGATTCTAACTTCTTGTAGTCACCACCCAAAGATCTAGAAAGGATCTCTTCCTGCAAAATGGCCAAAGAGCTAGCAGTATCCAAGTCTTTGGGGCGATGTAAAACTACTGCTGCTTTAATTTCAGGTTTGAGACCATCAATGAATTTGCCAGTAAGGAAGGCAGGATTCACATAAGGATCATGAAAAGGAGTTGATGCATAGGGTCATCGAATAAGGTAATGTACTCAAGGACAGTACAGTGTGTTTCACATGGAAAAACTTTCTGATAAAGTGGTTAAACTGATCCTTATCAAAACGAGAAACGACATGCTCACAAAGGACTGACCAAGAGCATTGACGAAGATTGATTTCAACGGTTTGCATCCAAAAGGCTGCAGAACCTTTGAAATTATAGGTAGCCATCTTAACCCAGTTTTCAATTGGAACATCATACATATCAAAGTAAGTTTCACACTATTTGACCCATAGCTTAGGATTGGTACCATCGAATTTAGGGAACTCAAACTGAGGCATAGCAGGATGGCATGAATATGGCAGAGCGCAAAAACTGGAGGGAAACTTGGCATACTTAGGACGAAAGGGTGATGAAGGGGGAGGCTCACCTTTGACCGGAGGTGGTTCCGGAAATCCAAGGCTCCCCGAACCAGACCCCCGGGAACCTTTGTCAACGCCATGGCCATTTTGCCCTTGCGCCGCCTGCGAGCAGGATGGATCCAGATGGGCGGATCCCGGCGACTTGGCGAGGACGGAACCCTCGGCAGAGGCAGATTGCTGCTGCGTGGTTGGAGACTTGAGCGCCTGGACTTCCTTGCGAAGCGAATCCAAGCCGAAACTTAGATCTGTCACCTTCGAATCCACTTTAGGTCTCCAGCGCTCGAAATCATCCTTGGCGGTCTTGAGGTTAGCGATGGAGGATTGAACCTCCTGGATATTGCGGTTGACATCGCTGAAACTCTTCGTGTGACCATCCAGTTTGTCGATGATGATGGCAAGCTGATCTTCGATCTTCATGATGCCCTGCGATCTGGTAAAGTGAGCGGACGCCAGGACGAGGCGGATCGACGAGGCGGACGAACACGAGGCGGAGTTGTGATGGAGTATGTGGATGGATCGAGATGAATCCGATACCAGATGTAATAGAACAAGGGTATGGTGACTATACTACTTCTATTACTCACGAGTATCAAGTATGAATCCGGTAATGGAGTCACAAACTCCGGTGGGCAAGGTTGCCGCCGGCTAGATCTCGAGCCGCAGCTCGCCGCCAACGATCCGGCAGCAACCCAGACAGTTCCCCAAATGCGGTTTGGCTACTTGTTATAGTCATTACAACTGCACCAGGCAGCGAATTACTAGCTATGTTGGACCTATATCTATTTGCTCCAAACTGGGCCTGTATAACGAGTGTTGGGCTTGGGCGTGCGCTTCTCCCTTGGGCCGGTAGAGTGCTTGATCATTACACCTCGCAGCGGCGATGTACAACCTCGGTGTGTCAAGCTTCCTACGGATAATGTGGGTAGGCTGCACTTTCCTAACCTCAAGCAGCTCACGATCAAGAACATGGGGGAGAGCGTGCTCCACAGTCTGCTCTCCAAATGCCCTGCGCTCGAGAGCTTGGTGCTGAGCGAAAATGTGGGCTTTGGTCGCCTCCAGATTAGCTCCCCTACCCTAAGAAGCTTTGCTGTTTCGAAGTTTCCGTATCCATGTGGTGATGACAGGCTAAAAAAAATCATTATTGAGAATGTACCTCTCCTACAAAGGTTCTTCATAGAGTCGGACCTTACTCTGAAAGAGCTGATCTATCAGTTCGGATATCTGGGGCGCCCAAACTTCAGTTCTTGGGGTCGCTCACACGTGACATTAGAACACTTGAGCTTGAGACTGCTATTTTGAAGGTGTCTAGTTTGTAACTTAATTGTTGTGCCATCTCCTTATGTTTATACAGCTGCTATTTTTCATGCTCTTACTGTTTATGCCCAATGATTGAATTCAGGAAAATAGTTTTGTGACCTCAACAGTGGTGGTGCGATCAGTGACAGTTTTGGTTGTGCACATGTCCCATCCTATTATGAATCATGTTATTCGCCTTCTGAAATGTTTTCCTTGCTTGCAGACGCTATATGCCATGGTAACGAATGTTTCCCAGGATTCAATTTTTGTCTTCCTGTAACGTGTAACCTGTTGGATCTGTCTTCATGTAAAATCATGATTGACAAGAAATCTTTTTCTTCTTCATATTCAGGTTTCTCTGACAGAAAGATAAAAAGGGCTGGAGTATCATAATTCACATGATTATCTTGAATGCCTTGATCTCCATCTGAAGAAACTAGTATTGATAAATTATAAAGGGATCAAGAGAGATGTGGAATTTGCCAACTTCTTTCTTTTGAACGCTAAAGTGCTAGAAATGGTGGAATTTGCATCCCAGCTTACGAGGTGTGATTCGAAATATTTGACTAAGGAGCACACAAAACTGCAGCTGAAGAACAGAGCTTCTAAGGATGTTCAGGTTCTTTTTACGTGCGAACCATGCCTACTCGAATGGTTTTATGCACATCAGGCATATGCATGATATGAGCATTGGTGATCCCTTTGATCTGTCGCTTTGTGGCTGCAGGGGTATTCCGCTCCTCTAAGCTCGTGTCCTCTGCCTTTTTTATGTAAACATTAGTTGCTAAGTTTCTTACATTGAGAAAACCGTAGCTATCCCAGATAAGCCGTATTCTGTTGTCCATTAAACTAGCGTTCCATTTCAGCTACTGTTTAGATATCTGTTATTTCGTAATTATGCATGTCTTAATCCCACCGTTTTACTTTTTATCTTTTTGTATGAGAAAATGGCTGGAGTGCAGAGTCTGCAATCGTGCTCTGCTTTTCCTATTGTAACACGTAGAATCACTTTATTATTCTAATTACCCACACTATAGTTTATTGAGTTTGATGGAATACTGGATAGGATTAGAGCTCTAATCTTGTAACAATGTGCTGATGTTTTTCAGATTTGGTGATCATGCATTAGACACTGTTTAAAACAGCTTTTGTGTGTCCAAGATTCATATAAACATTACATTTCAGTAGCAGTCCTTTCTTTTGGTCTCAAAATTGTCCTTATATCTTTTCTGGTTAGGGAGATATGAAAATTGATTATTTGGTGATCCAGACTGTCGATTTAACTACGGGTGCTCAATTTTTTCTTTCTTTCTCACGTCTTCTTCCTTTCTTCCTCCACTCGTCTTCTGCAACTGCCATCGCCCACCGTTGCAGCCCATCCTCCCTAATGTTTTATTAGCTGCCCCAGTCATAGACGCTGCATACCATTGCCTGCTCGCCACCTGCAAATTAATTGGCAAAACTATTGGGCACCCGTCGCCCCAGGTCATCCCTCTAGAGCTAGAGGATGTTTTAAATTTCCTGCAAAGCCCAAGTCCTTAGCCTTAGAGCATCTCCAAGAGATTAGCCAAAAAGACTAGCCAAATTTATTGATTTAATTGGCTACTCTCTAGAATAGATTTGATAAGAAAATTAATAGAGAGTGAATGAGGTGGGGTGGAGAGCTTCTAAGTTTGGAGAGTCATTTATAGTCTGTTGGAGACATTTTTCCTTCAATACTAGCTAAATTTAACTTTAGAAAACGAGTTGACTAATCCCTTATATATGCTCTTAAGCTTAAGCTTGTTCACCACCCAGGGTTAGTTATCAGCACACTTTTTTGAGTTTTATCTTTCCGTATGGGCACTCACAGAGGTTATCATTGTGCCATATCATTTTTCTGGACGAAGCATGTCCCACATTGATGCTGGTTGAGGTACATAGTGTTTGCCTTCGATCATGCACACTTTGGTCCTAGACACAGTTTCTTCGTTGGTGTGGGAAGTAGCCCTTATGCACAAATGATTGAATTTATAGCCTACAGACACAAAGAAATACAGCCCATGGACCATTCGGTCAACCCTTTTATAACTAACCCTAAGTCCCAACAATAGGCTCTTCGGCCGAACGGCTCACCTCCCTCCGGTCACATCCACCACACTGTGCACTATAGATGGTGAAAAGGCATGACCCAGCCCGACATGATGCCTATTAGGCCCATGCTAGGCCAACTTGATGGAAGTGCCTAGGCCTTAATCTTGCCATGAGCAGTCATGATTAATTGGAGGCTTGTTAAACCCTAACTCAACCACAATGGTTTTCTCTCTTATATATACAAACACATACATCAAAACCCTAACTGCATTTCCATCCCTTTGTCTGCCGCCTTGCACTCCCAACTCCCGTCTGCACGCCTCTCATCCCA
The DNA here is from genome assembly GCA_031170775.1 of Cymbopogon citratus. Taxonomy (NCBI): domain Eukaryota; kingdom Viridiplantae; phylum Streptophyta; class Magnoliopsida; order Poales; family Poaceae; genus Cymbopogon; species Cymbopogon citratus. The sequence continues at coordinate 7,875 of DXKC01008283.1, forward strand.
AGGCTACCATCCTCTTGCGGACTCCTTTAGATCTGCGATGAGGTGGCGATATTGGTTACGTTCGTCTCCTTCTGGATTCATACAAGAGCAAATGCAGTGGCGGCGCAACCTAGCAAACAAGTGGAGCACAAATCGGACTTAGTGGTTCATGCCATTAGGCCAAGACCTCTCGGACTCTTCACCACTTTATTTTTTTTCCTATTTGATTTGAAACTTTTTATTTTTTTTCCATTCCAATTTGGAGCTGAACACTTCCTCTAGAACCTGCAGGATATTCTACCTAGTTTGGTTATGCCAGTTTTGGATTAGCCTAGTGCCTAGTTTTGGCTCTATTTTATTTATATATTTTTTTAAGAAAATTAGGGTACAAAATAGTTGGCACACATTTGGTGCTACAGTGTGTTTCCCCCACACACTAGAGGCTAGAGAGTCTCCCAATATCTTTTTTCATGTGGGTTCTGACACATTCATATTTGTGTGCGTGTGGTGTGAGTGAGAGTACGATTCTGAGGCAGCCTTCGGTGATCACATTGCACTAGGGTCACCAATCTTTTACCACAATTACAGTGATGCACTTGGCTTATGCTTACATAAACATATTAAAGATATGTATAAATCTAGGATTAAAGACCCATATGCATGAACGATTTAATTTATAGCCTACAAACACATAAATAAATTAATAGAGCCAATGAGCCTTTCGGTCAACCATTTTATTACTAACCCCAAGTGCCCCTTTGGTGGACCAGCTCACCTCCGCTTCCATCCACCACACTGCACTATAGATGGCCAAAAGGCATGTGGCTCGGCCTCACACATTGCTTGTAAGTCCTGTGCTAGGACGACACGATGGAAGGGCCATGGTTGGGCCTAACCCTGCCATGTTAGGTCGATACGACTAGTCACGATTAATTGGAGGCCTCTTGTGTGTATATACAAACACATACATCAAAACTCAAATTTCATTTTCATCCCTCCATCACCGCGCTCCATTTCCCACTCTTGTCCCATGGCTGCCACCCTCTCCCGCCCTCTCATGGACTCTTATCAAATCTGCAATGGGGTGGCAACAGTGGTGGCACAACCCCTAGTGGTAAGTTCACCCCCTTCCCGATTCACACAAGAGCGGATGCGGTGGTGGCGCAACCCCAACAAAATAAGTGGGGGCGCAGCTCCGACTTAGTGGGTCATGCCATCGAGCAAAGACCTCTCGAACTCCTCAGCGCTTTATTTTTTCCATAACTGATTTGATGCTTTCCTTTTTACCATTCCTATTTGGAGTTGAACGCTTCTCTAGGGATACTTTTGATTTTGCCTAATTTGCTCCTGCCAGTTTTAGTTTTGCCTAGTTTCAGTTGTGACTAGTTTTGATTCTGCCACTTTTTGTATTTTCTATGAAAATTAGGCTGCACACTAGCTGGTGTGTGTTCAGTGGTACTATGTGTTTCCCATGCAATAAAAGATGGAGAGCCTCCCAATATCTTTATTTGTGTGTACTGACGCACACACTTTTTTGTGTGTGCGTGTGGTACGTTTGAGTGGGAGTACGATTTTGAGGCAGCCTTTAGAGATCGCATTGCAATAGGGTCACCAATTTTTTTTACCATAACTACAGTGACACACCTAGATTATGCTTTCATAAACATATTAGAGATATGTTTAAATATAGACTTAAAGACCTATGCATGAATGATTGAATTTACAACCTACAAACACAAAAACAAATAGAGCTCATGAGCCATCTAGTGAACCCTTTTATTACTAACCACAAGTCTGAACAATAGGCCCTTCGACCGACCAACTCACCAATGGCTATAGATGTCAAGGCATCTGGCCTGGCCCGACAGGATGCCTATAAGGCATGTGTCTGGCCCACACGATGGAAGGACAATGGCTGGGCCTTAACCTTGCCATGTTTTCTCGATATGACTTGTCATGATTAATTGGAGGCCTTTTAAGCCATAACTCAATCACCATTGTTTCTCTCATATATAAACAAGCACATACATCCGAACCCTAACTTCATTCGCTTCCCTCCATTTCCCCCTCCATTCCCCACTCTCACCCACGTGCCTCTCGTCCCAAGGCCGCCACCATCTTCCATCTTCTCACGGACCCCAGCTGATATGACCACGCCGACCATGACAACCTCCACTCCGACCACTCCAAGTCAAGCACCACTATCTCCGACCACTCCCGCTCCGACCACTCCAAGTGAAGCTACACCAACTCAAACATCCATTACATGAACACCAATCCAAGTCTTTGATAAACCGATTACATATAGTCGAACAGTGAAACTACAACACAAGGTCAACGCGCTACTTTATGGATCCATTATAACATTACTAAGAATTATATACTACCTAATTTTTGTACATTGGTATTGCCTAGGTTCACCATGGAGGACACCAAGAACACACCAAGAGTTGACAACAAAGATGAACCACGTTTGAAACTGTCCGGCCTGCAGAACCGTTAGAAAGAATTAGTCATACCTTTTGATTCCCAAAAGCTATGAAGGGCCATGAGGACTTGTTGGAAAGCTTAGAAAGTCTGGTTTCCAATGCAACAAGTGCCGACCAGTTTGGATGTTCTGTTTGGCCTACAAACCAGTTTTAGTGCAGACTGGTCAGATAGTCAACTGCCTGCATGAAGCTCATGTTCTCATATGAAAATGTACCATTCTACTATATTTCGTAGAGCATGCTACACATGGTGTGAAATCTTATCAAGTCAAGTTTCCAACTCAACAAACCCCACATCTTTTGGAGTTTCCAAGGTGGAGTTATTGTCAAATCATTGAAGATTGCGCAGAGTCCAACAGCCACACGGGAACTCTCCAGGAAGGCATCTCGAGGTGGCCTGTTCACATAGTGCGACTTATCTTTTCTATTTCGTATTTCCACCTATCTAGTAGGGCTGTTGCTAGTATAAATGCCCCCTAGACTCATTGTAATCTCAGACTTTTGATAATTAAAATACAGAACCCCTTTGTTAAGTTGTGCGCTAACAAATCTAGAGAGACATCTCTATGTTTTCCTTTGTGGAGATTACAGAAGCGGCCGCGTCATCGGCACCCAATCTGTGCTCCTGATTCTCGAGTTCAGGTTGCGTAGGTTGGTTCTTTGAGAGTGTGGTTGGACGAATCCTTGATTCAGGCTGCCGTATAGAGACGGTGGTTGGTTCCTTGTGCGTGTCGTCAGGTTGCACTAGTTATCACTGCTTGTAACAAGTTATCAACCGTTCTTCGGCAAGTTATCAAGATCAACCCTACGTCGTGAAGATCAAGACATCATATCGTATCAACTGGTATCAGCTCATCGCTTGCCACGGTAGGAATTTTTATCCTTAACTACTTATATATTTTGTTTCGTCCTATCCACTAAAAAGCCACAAAAATATATTGCTTCGCCCCTTGTTTCGATCTGTTATTTTAGTGAGTTCAGTTAAGTCATAGTCCATTAGAGTCTTTGTTTAGTTGCTGGTCATTATCCTTTGCGTATCTTTTGTGCCTCTTTTACATATCTCAAATCCCCAGAAAAACAAATCTATAACCTATATCATCCTTCGTGTTATCTTAATCCTATCAATTATTGCTACTGGTTGTTTTTGTTTCTATCAAGTGTGCAAGTATTATATCGGATCCCTGTTTTTAGTTCTCTATATATAGAAAAAAATAGTGTCAAAAAAAGTGCCAACAAAAGAAGAAAGAAAAGTGAAAAAAAGTTGAAAGTTGAGATCAATTTTAGTTTAAGAGCACAAGTGCTAAAAGCTTGTTATATCAAGTTGTGCAACTAGTTTCCTATTTGTGCAAAATCTTGGTTAGGTCTGATCGCAACCCTTGCATCCTGACCATACTCCTTGTTTGCATCAATTCTGAATTTTCTTTGTATGTGTGATCCATCTACATCATTCATACTCCGTGGTCAGCACTAGGCGGGGAATTTCTAGCTTGGATTGTTACTTGACAATATCTAAAATTCAGATTGCATTCCTTGTTTGATTAATCGCCACCAAGCTCCACAAATAATCCACCGTCATAGGAACGCTGATCTTGTATTCTCCCAACCATCACTCTCAAGTTATCACCTCGCATTGGCTCTCTGTAATCCGTAGGAATTCATACGAGCTTCGGTTGGTAAGAGAGGTAAGGTTATGAGTGTTCCACATAATATCATATTCCACATATAAGCTTGTTCTTTTGCATATATATTAACCATTATAGATCAAAGATATTCCAATCTTCTATTCTAGGGAAGTACTGATCTGGAGGAATTTCTGGATTGGCAAGAGCAGATGGAAATTGAACTTGAAGATCAAGGTTTTTCAGAAGCTAAAAAGATGTCACGAGCTGTACTTGAATTTAAAGATTATGCTCTTGATTGGTGGAAACAATATCCACAGAAGTGTCTCGTCAAGAACTGGAAAGATTTGAAGAAGGCCATGAGAAAAGAATTTGTCCCAAGAAAGTATAGGCAGATTTTGCTTCAATGATTGGAGAGTGTGAAGCAAGGTAGTAAATCTGTCAAGCATATTATGATAAGCTACATTCTTTTTTGCAGCGAGTAAATATTGTTGATGGCATGAATGCAATGGAATATTTTAAGAGGGGTCTTAATAATAACATCACTACTGCTCTTGATGGAAAATATTTTAGAAATATGCAAGATCTTTTAAGTTGTGCAATTAGAGTGGAGAAGAAAATTTCCAATGTAAAGCAAGTAAAAAGCTCATTTGCTAAGCTGCAGTCCCATATGTCCTCTATTGTTGGAGAGAAGAAGCAAGCATCAACTTCAAGCAAGAAGAGAGGACATGCTGTCCCGAAAGTTCCTTCAGTTGATTGTAGTACTAAAAAGAGAGAACATCAACAATGTAGTTCCAAGAGAAACTCTGTTGAGCAGCAAGAAGATAATTTTATGCCTCAAGTTGATAAAAGAAATGAAGAGGTGTGTGATGTTAGTTTGGATCCTATTGTTACACCGATCTCTGAGAAAGTTGCTATCCCAAAGTATGGTCTACAATCTGAAATCTACTACGCTTATAAAGATAAACCCCACTTATGGAGTTCTCTAAGCCCTCCTTAAGCCACGTCATCAGCTTCAATTACTGTCCGCATGCACTTCCGTGCTGCATGCCTGCCGACCCGTGCCTCTCTGGCTCTCGCGTTCCTTCTGTTTCCAGATGTTGAGAATCCATCACCATATCTCTTTCCCTTCCAGCTGCCCATTCACCTACTGGCTGTTGCGATTCTTCTTCCAGAAATAACGAGCCTATAAATTTGCCTTGGCCGGCGCTAGACCTCGCGGCCTCCACGCATGC
>DXKC01008292.1:0-13293 GCA_031170775.1 Cymbopogon citratus
TTTGGTTTGGGCCCGCTCGTGGAGCCGCGTCCGGACGCGAGTCCACGCGGACGGACGCCCGTGGCATATGATTTCCGTCGGTTTATAGCACAAAATTTAAAAGGGTGAAGCACAATAGGATTAAATTCACAAACAAAATTTGTAATGGGCTGTACCAAATTAACCCCAGACGTCTCTGATATGGCCCGTATATTCCGCCCACAAGGCCACACAACTGGCCCATGTCAAGATCAGAACCTTATTCCGCTCGCGCACAACCCCGGCGACTCGCGCGCGCCAGATTGTTTGCTCTTTGCGTTCCATTGACAAGGAGGCAAATGGCAGGCCCAGTCCGAGAAACGCGGGACCGACAGGGTCCCTTGCGTAAAAAACACCAAACCCGGGGGCCCGAGCGCCCAACCGAAACTTCGACCGGTCCTCTCCCACCAGGAGGGGTGGCCCACGGGCCAGAGACTGCGCGCCTCCCTTCCGAGCCGCTTCCTCCCTCCGTCACTGAGATGGGTCATGGCAGTTGCGCACTCGTCAGAACAGAGTGGAAAATAGAATCAGGCCTGGCCTCCCACCGCCAGATCTGAGGCGCCACCCGACCACCACCGCACCGCGTCGTCCTCCTCCTCCTCCTCGCGCTAGGCGCGCCTTCTGGAAGCTTCGGGAGGCCGCGCTCCGCTCCGGCGGGCGGGCGGGATGGGGCTGTTCGACCGGCTGCCCCCGATGGACCTCATGCGGTCCGAGAAGATGTGCTTCGTGCAGCTCATCATGCCCGCCGAGAGCTCCCGCCTCGCCGTGACCTACCTCGGCGAGCTCGGTCTACTCCAGTTCAAGGACGTGAGTGCCCCTCCCTCTCTGCCGCCGCTCCCTGCTACCTCACCGCCTCTGGCCTTCTCGCCTGGATCTACCTAAATCCAGCCTCGGGAGTCGTGATCTCTGTCCCGGCCCCGCTCGCGTGCGTCACGCTTTGCGCTCTGTTGGATCTAGCTCTAGGCTGTGGTCGGATTGGGGAGCTAATGCTTGATCTCCGGTGTCATTCGATACCCGTTTGGCGCGCGTTTCACGTTTGAGCTCGCTTGGGCGGCCGCGCTGATCGGTGTGGCGAGGAAGGTCGGTTTAGGTCAGAGGGACACACCCAGCAGTCTTACGGGAATGGCTTACGTGAATGGGTTAATGTACGAGGGCAGGAGGGGTTTTCGTGACAAGCGTGAATTGGATCACTGTGCTTTAGCTTCTCTTGATCATATTCACTGTATGCAAAAAGTTGCCACTGTGTGCTTTTGACAGTCTGTGTGAACAAATTATTAGAGTTTAGTTGAACTCTGTTACTGATACCATTTACACATAGTCTTCTGCTTTTAAGCAAATGTAGCAAGTCAGACTGTTGAATTGGTGCAATGAAATGAGTAATGACATTTTGTCATTTTGAGATTAGGTGTTTAACCCTGGCATGTCATTGTCAGTTTACTCTCTTAGTTTTATTTTATTTATGCTTTTTATATACCGACTCATTAGCATTATGTTTGATTTTATTCTGAGGCATCACATGTTATTGTCAGTTGTCGTAATGTTGTTTGAAGGTAAATGGTGAGGATGTTGGTTTCAAAACCTATTGTTTTCCTTGATATTTTTTCCTTCACTTGATGTTTGATTAAATGTGTGTGTGTTGGGGAGGGGGAGTGGGGGGTGGGATGGCATATTTGTTTTGAGCTATTAGTGACCATATATGAAGAAAGAGGCACTATTGTGTCTTTTTCACCTTGTTCTTGTGATGTCGTCCAATTCCAACACTTTATTGCCGTGTATGCTGTCTTCATTGTTTTGTTTTTGTTTTTTTTTGTTTTTTGGGGAGAGGGGGAGGGCATATGTTCATTTTAAGGATGTTTCCCTTTGTGTTGACTTTTACAGTATGAAGTTTTCTAATCTCTTTTCTTATACTGTGCAGTTGAATGAGGATAAGAGTCCTTTCCAGCGTATATTTGTCAACCAGGTATTCCAGCTTACCCTATTCAATTCACTTTTGTACTGATCATCTTACTTTGCATGCACCTCTTTTTTTATTACATAAATGCCTTAGCTTAGACATGGCTTTGAAAACCATGTTTTATTTTGTTTTATTCATCACTTATTATTCTATTTGTTAAACAAGATCTTTACTTAGGTGTTACAGTTATGTAATATCCAGATAGTACTCCTTGTGTTGCTAGGACTAATCCAATGTGCAGTGAGATGACTAGTTTTTCAAGTTTTGCTAAGATACATCACTTGAAGGAAATTGCACAGCGATAAAACATTTTAGGGAAAGATTAGTGATAGCTTTGTTCTTGGTTGTTTTTCTTCTTCTGAAAAAATAGGCAACATCAGCTAAGTTTGCCACCCCCCTCCCTCCCCCCAACCCAATTGTTGAGATATATATTAATTATAGTTCAGTTCTCCGGTACAAGCATTACTGATTGGGTGTTTCACTTTCACACTATGAATAATGAATGTTTCTGTTCTCTCATCATAAAATAATTACAGAGAAGGGAGAACACACAGAATCGAACCAAGTGAATCTATCAAATGGTTACTTTCTTTGTTTCCCAAAGTTGTTGGAAGCAGTGCTGGGAAACAAGAATTTTGGTAAATAAGTATGCAGTGCATTTTTTGGGGGAAAAGGGGTAAATAGATTCATTGCATTATGGTCTTTGATATCATGAGTACTGTATTGCCAGTCAAGTTACCAGTTGAAATATGCTCATAGCCCTGAATACAATATGGTAGATGATAGAAAATTAGAACCAAGCTCTATTTATTTTCTGTAAAAGAATAGTACAATACAGAAACAATATGATGATGAAGTCGTTGGTACTTAAACTTATTGTTTGGTCTGTTGCTTTCTTTATTTTATGTTCATGGTACAACAACGCTGATATATAAAAATCACTGGTCTCACAAAATTTTTTATTATGACAAACTCACCTCAAATCCCTTGCAGGTAAAGCGATGTGCAGAAATGTCACGCAAACTAAGATTTTTCAGTGATCAGATCAACAAGGCAGGTGTAAGGTCTTCTGTTCGACCTGCACTTGAACCGGATATTGATCTGGAGGAGCTAGAGGTGCATAACTCATCTTTCCTGTAACAGAAAGTTCTCTATGCTTTTTCTTTTGGAGGTTGCTTTTTCAAGTGAAAACAAAACAAATAGCTTGCTTGAGTGAGAATAAAAACTTTCTTTTGTTTTCTCCAGGCAAGATTGGGTGAACATGAGCATGAACTGCTTGAGATGAATGCAAATAGTGACAAGCTACAACAAACATACAATGAACTTCTTGAATTCAAGCTGGTTTTATCAAAGGTTGTATCTCATTCTTGTGACTTGATTGAAATTATGGACCCATTTTGTTTTCTTATGTTCGATGAAACATAAATATCTCTTTTGACTTAAATGATACACCTAGTGAATTTTCTTGTGGAAAATAAAACATGCCAGAAAATTATACTGTAGGTAATGTTAGGTGTTTTTTCTTACATTATGAACTGGAACATTGCTTGGCAAGCACAATCGCCTTCTGTAGTTAGTTATCTCCATTCTCCAGTAAAATATTAAATTTGGTTTAAATAGTATTTTGCTCTTTTTTCCATTCCATGTTTTCTCAAACAACATCTTGCAGGCAGGTGGCATCCTTGCTTCTTCTCACAACCATGCAGCTGCAGCTGAGCGTGAGCTAGATGAAAACATATATGACAATGGAGTAGACGAGGGAAATGCATATTTGCTCGAACAGGTCTTAGTTTAGCCCTGATTAATGTTAACATTATTTCATTGCCTGTTCCACCATTATAAACAGAACTGTTCCCAGGGAGTGCATCAAGGAGCACATGGAAATTCTGGAGTGAGATTTGTTAGTGGAATAATATTAAAGTCGAAGGCACTTGCTTTTGAGCGGATGCTTTTTCGAGCTACAAGAGGAAACATGTTATTCAATCAGGCACCTGCAGGGGAACCAGTAACCGATCCCATATCTGGTGAAGAGGTCTGATCATCATGGTTTGCCCTTGCTAATTCCTGTGTACATTGAGTTAAAGATTTTGCTACATTTGCTTCAAAATATTTACTGATTACATTATTTGGATTCTGTTTTCAGTTTTCATTTACTTCAGCTAAAATCAATGCAATACTCTAGTTCAGAAAACCAACTTAGTTCATTTGGTACCTTAAAAGATTCTGAATAATATGTCAACATTTTGACAGGTAGAGAAAACTGTTTTCGTAGTTTTCTTTTCTGGGGAGCAAGCAAAAGTGAAGATACTAAAGATTTGTGATTCATTTGGAGCAAGTTGTTACCCTGTTCCTGAGGAGATGGTCAAGCAGAGACAGATTTTCAACGAGGTATTTAATTTCCCTGTTTGACACACTATTTTGTTAGTTCATTTTCTTACTTTGAAATGCGCATGTGATTTGATTCTGTATATTGCTATATTACTAGTGTGTTCTTGAGGCTTTGATGATAGTAACTTAGAATTTATGATTTCTGCCAGGTATCGGCTCGTCTCTCTGACCTGGAAGTTACTTTGGATGCTGGAATCCAGCACAGAAACAAAGCTCTTGAGTCAATAGGATCACAATTGTGGAGGTGGACAATCATGGTAATAGTAAACACCAATTTATCATATTCTATTTCTACAGCCTTTTCACACTTTAAATCACATGGTATGTGGACTTTTTCTTGCTAGTACTGGCTGTTATGAACCCTAAGTTTTTGTATTCTTTTTAGGTTAAAAAGGAGAAAGCTGTATATGACACACTCAACATGTTGAACTTTGACGTGACAAAGAAGTGCCTTGTTGGAGAAGGATGGTGTCCTATATTTGCTAAATCTCAGGTCAGAAAAAATACATTTAATTTGAATTGTATGATCATTCATTTTTTTACAGAACAGAAGTTTCAGAAGACGTTTCTTCCAACTTGCATTTCAGATCAAGGATTGTTTGCAGCGTGCCACTCTTCACAGCAATTCACAAGTTGGAACAATATTTCATGAGATGGACACTATTGAATCACCACCTACACATTTCCGAACTGATAAGTTTACCAATGCTTTCCAGGAAATAGTTGATGCATATGGGTATGTGTGTAGTTGCAAAACTGTGCCTTTTTAGTAGTTGCTTAGTGCTTATACAACAACAACTTAGCCTTTTGTCCCAAGCAAGTTGGGGTAGGCTAGATATGAAACCCAAAGATACAAGAAACAGAGAGACACATAGAAGGTCATGGCTCGGGCACATTGATGGCTAATCTCCAAGCGCCCCCTATCCAAAGCTAAGTCCTTGGAGATATTCCACTCCCTAAGGTCTCTCTTAACTGATTCATCCCAAGTCAGTTTAGGTCGACCTCTGCCGTTCTTCACATTATCGTCCCGCTTTAGAACCCCACTACGCACCGGCGCCTCAGGAGGCCTTCGTTGGACGTGTCCAAACCATCTCAACCGATGTTGGATCAATTTCTCCTCAATTGGCGCCACCCCAACCCTTTCCCGAATATCATCGTTCCGTACTCTATCCCTCCTCGTGTGCCCACAAACCCAACGCAACATACGCATCACCGCTACACTCAATTGCTGGACATGTCGTCTTTTTGTAGGCCAACATTCCGCACCGTATAACATCGCTGGGCGAATCGCCGTCCTATAAAACTTACCTTTTAGCTTCTGAGGCACCCTTTTGTCACAGAGGACGCCAAAAGCTTGACGCCATTTCAACCAACCGGCTGAAATTCCATGCCTAACATCTTCGTCGATGTCGCCATCCTTTTGTGGTATCGAACCTAAATACCGAAAAGTATCCTTCTTGGCCACCACTTACCCATCAAGGCTGACGTCTCCCTCCTCATGTGTAGTACTGCTAAAGTCGCAACTCATGTACTCGGTCTTTGTCCTACTAAGTCTAAACCCTTTCGACTCTAACGTGCGCCTCCATAGTTCTAGCTTCCTATTAACCCCCGCCCTACTCTCGTCAACTAGCACCACATCATCAGCAAAGAGCATACACCAAGGGATATCACCTTGAATGTCCCAAAGCAAATAGATAAGGGCTCAACGCTGACCCCTGATGTAGTCCTATCTTAATTGGGAAATCACTAGTATCGCCATTTCATGTTCGGACACAAGTCACTACACCCCTGTACATATCCTTGATGAGGGTAATGTACTTAGTTGGGACTTTGTGCTTCTCCAAGGCCCACCACATGACGTGTCTCGGCACTTTGTCGTATGCCTTCTCGAGGTCACACGCCCTCATCGACGAGCCGGCACCGGCCTCCGCACGCGGCATCGTCCGGGCCGACTGTCGTAAATATCCAGTGCAGGGTTCGAACTTGTGAACTGGCGGTACCAAGCAGGTTGTGCCGACCGGTTGAGACATGATGGCATTAGTGCTTATAATTACAAAATTCTATCAAATAAATTAGCTGGAGCAACGTTTTTTTCCTTTGTTGTTTTAACATTTAATTTATTGAGGCTGTTGTGTGTTCAGTGTTTTCCTAGAGCGTTTAATGTTGGTGATTTTACACGGGTAATTATTTCTTGAAACCTTTGTGGTTATTTGGATCATGGGATCGCTTGTGTGTTTGATGTGATTACCTTTGCCTGGGAATGCTCCTTATATTCAATCTTTTTACCATTTTCTTATGAAAGAGATGCTTTGTCTGACTGGTTTATCGTGAACCTTGCATAGTGAGTTGATTATGATTATGATTATGATTATGATTATGATTTTGTTTTGTTGCAGCGTTGCTCGATATCAAGAAGCTAATCCAGCTGTATATTCTGTTGTGACATTCCCATTTCTTTTTGCTGTTATGTTTGGAGATTGGGGTCATGGAATATGTTTATTACTAGGAGCTTTGTTTCTTATACTTCGTGAGAAGAGACTTTCCTCTCAGGTAAATGGTTCTGAACTTGATTCTTTTTCATTCTTTCTTTAGCATAGCAATTAGAAACAAATCATGTGTTGTGTTATACTGTATTAGCACCTAAAGAATATTATTAAACAATCCACTCCTTACCATTTTTTAAAAGTATTATACTTCATTATGATAGAGTTAGAGGCAAAAGAGAAACCTTTTGTGTCACAGGACCTGTTGAGAAATATGTCAGATGACCCATTTAGTAATTAGCTGTGATATATTTGCATACAAGTTCAGAAAATCACTTTCATAATGCAAATGGAATCCAGTGAATCACATCTGCATGCAGGAAACCCAGTGAAGAGTTTTTCTGGGTCCTTTGACTCCAGTGATGCTCCCTGTTCAAATCTCTCTTGGATTATGAAAATCCGATAAAAAAGAATCTAAAAGCCTAATATCCATACACTCCTGCAAATCATAGGAGATGACTGCAGATTGTGGTGCATGGCTGGAGCATTAAAGCTTAGTGAATTGCTCAAGGTCTTTGGTCCAGTTTGCCTAATTTCTAGGGTAGTTTTGTTGTTCAGGTACTGGTCTTATATAGAACGACCCCTTTCCTTCTTGGTTAGGGTGGGTGGGTGTGGTATTGTTTTGTTCGGTGAGCTGGGTTTCTTTCTAAATCCAGTTCATCTTGTATTCTTCTATCTTAATGAAATGACACACAGATATCCTGAGTAGTTCGAGAAGAAAAAAAATCTATAGGGGATTCGAACATGACATAAATCTTGGTATGGTTCAATGAAGTGCTCTGTTGCCCTTTTTATTTCTTCTTAATTCTTAATAAAATAAAGATGCACAGCTCCCCTGCATGTTTGAAAAAAAGTGCTTTCAAAATTTTTATTTTATAAGTATGATACTGTTTGGAATCTCTCTTTCTTTTAGCGTAGCTTCTGGATCCTTAGGCCTTGTTTAGATGCCCAAATTGAGAAACACTGTAGCAGAATTCCTGTAGCATTTCGTTTGTATTTGGTAAAAATTGTTCAAACTTCGACTAATTAGGCTCAAAATGTTTGTCTCGCAAAGTACAACTAAACTGTGCAATTAGATTTTAATTTTATCTACATTTAGTACTCCATGCATGTGCCGATATTTTGATGTGATGGGGAATCTTCTTTTTGCATAGTGGAATTTGGGGAGGAATTCTGGGAACTAAACATGGCCTTAATTTGAACTGCATCTTGCCATTTATTTCAATGTCTGCTGAAGCACATTTAATGTCTTCCACTAACCTTTGGTTCATAACTTATTTCAGAAGCTTAGCAGCTTTATGGAGTTGGCATTCGGCGGACGATATGTTATTCTTCTGATGGCAATATTCTCAATATACTGTGGCCTTATATACAATGAGTTCTTCTCAGTTCCATTCCATATATTTGGCAAATCTGCATATGAGTGCCGGGACAAAAGCTGCAGGTGTGCCTACTCTTCAATTTGTTCATGTTTTAATGAAATAATTATTCTCTGAATTTTCTAAAATGCTGGAGGAATCATAATATCAATTAAAATCGCACGTAAGCTCAAGTATTTGTTAGTTATTCTGTTTTTCTGACTGCCGGCGAAATCCCTGCTTTATTTGGTCACAATATCTTAATTTGGTAATAATCAGTTAATCACTATCACTATATCTTCGATTTGCTACATGAGGGAGCAAGTGGATTTCCTCCCTTTTCCCTTTCCAGGCTTACACTACTAAGGCCTGTTTGGATACACATTTTCTCTAATTTTTAGCTATAGCTAGCAATTAGGCCTTGTATCCATTGCTATCACAGGGTATACAGTCTATGCAATAAATATGTCAAATTACAGCATGTCTATACCTTAATCTATTATGCTACTATCAAAGAGATAAGCATAAAATATTAGGGACTTATGTGCTGTCGCTCATTGATCATACAAAAGCTCTTTAAGTTGCGACTTAAAATTATGTGCACCTACTACTCAAGTTGTGTTTCTTAGTGCATTGTCTATAGTGAAGTATGTGGTCTAGAGAGAGCCATACTTTTTGCTTCGTTGTAGCCTTTTTTGATGGTCTGTACCTTTATCCGTTTGTTTGTTCCTTTTCTGAATGGTTGGTAATTAATGTAAGGTCAAGGAAAAGGCTACATTAACATATAGCAACAGTAAGGTCAAGGAAGCAATTTTTGCATGTAACTCACTTTAACGTCAGATAGCCATGCACTAAATGCTTCTCCGCCAAGATTTAACACCTGACTTTTTGCTTCAGTGATGCACATACTATTGGTCTCATCAAAGTTCGTGACCCCTATCCTTTTGGGGTGGACCCAAGCTGGCGTGGAAGTCGGTCTGAGCTACCCTTTCTAAACTCATTAAAGATGAAGATGTCTATACTAATGGGTGTTGCCCAGATGAACCTTGGGATTGTGTTAAGTTATTTTGACGCACGATTTCATGGAAATGCTCTTGACATAAGGTGTTGTATATTCCTCTGTATCTTCTCTTTTGATACAGCCAAATAGAGAGAAATTGCAGTGCTTTAACTGTGCACATTCTTCAGGTATCAATTCATACCACAGATGATTTTCCTGAATAGCCTTTTTGGTTACTTAGCACTCCTGATTCTTATCAAGTGGTGCACGGGCTCTCAAGCTGATCTTTATCATGTGATGATATATATGTTCCTTGATCCTGCTGGAGATCTTGGTGAAAATCAACTGTTTTGGGGCCAAAAGGAACTTCAGGTTCAATTAAATGCATCCTTCTGAAAAAAGAAAAGGAATACTATGTGTTCCCAACATTCTTGGTGTGCCAACTTATCTGCCTTTTCTTTTCAGATCTTGTTGTTACTTCTGGCTTTGGTCGCTGTTCCATGGATGCTCTTCCCGAAACCTTTTATCTTGAAGAAACTTCACAAGGAGGTATTGTGATTTGAAAATGTTCTTGCAAAATATATCAAGGTTTTCTGTACTAAGTTCTCTTGAACCATTACCCTTTTACTTAGTGCAGCCTCAAAATTTCTCAACAAATCTACGTAAATGATCAATGTTTATGAGAAACAAATTGAAATTCCTTTTATGTTTAAGTAGGCAAGGCGGAAATAACTAATTTGCATACCTGAATGCAGAGATTTCAAGGTCACACCTATCGTTTCCTCGGGACATCTGAAATGGATCCAGATTCTGAACCTGATTCCGCCCGAGCACGTCATGATGATTTCAATTTCAGTGAAGTTTTTGTGCATCAAATGATACATTCCATTGAGTTTGTGCTTGGTGCAGTTTCAAATACTGCATCTTATCTTCGACTTTGGGCTTTGAGGTTTGTCTCTTGTGAATTGTGATGTTTTGCTGGTTGTGCTAGTTTCAACTTTCCCTGTTCCAACTCACTTCTGCTTATTGATTGTTGGTTTCAGCTTGGCGCATTCAGAGCTGTCAACAGTTTTCTATGAGAAGCTGCTGTTACTTACCTGGGGGTAAGCAATTGCTGCTACTCTGACAAATTCCCCGGCCAGTTTTCAATATATTGTCTGCTGCTTTTATAAGAAACCTTCCTGACACTTTTCCTTTGCATGATGAGCAAGCTTTAATGATTCACATACTAAGGTTGCTTACTCTGTTGTTCATAGGTATGACAGTCTTATTGTGAAGTTAGCGGGGCTCATAGTTTTTGCTTTTGCTACTGCCTTCATATTACTCATGATGGAAACACTGAGTGCCTTCCTGCATGCACTGCGTCTGCACTGGGTTGAGTTCATGAACAAGTTCTATCACGGGGATGGCTACAAGTTCAAGCCATTTTCATTTGCTCTGCTAGCAGATGACGAAGACTAATGCATGTGTAGTTCACCACGTAAAGAGATTGGTTCATTTCTTAAAAAGAAATTTTTGGAGCACAGGTGTCAAATTTCATGGGCAAAGATGGGCTTTCCCAGATACACAGCATTTTGTCAGACCGCTAGACTTCTTCCTAGTGCATGAGTGCAGTCGAAGTTGAGATTGCCAGCCTTGTGGAAGGAGATTTTGTAAGTTTACAGCAACATTGTAGAGGGCAGGTTCATCGTATAGTTCCTCCGACGGAGATGCAGATTATAGTTGCTAACAAGAAAGATAGAAATGTAGATTTGCCCGCGTACTTTTTAGCTTTAAATTTTATCAACATGACTGGCCCTTACCACTTATGAATGGAAAAGATGTATTTGGCCATTCATAGGCCGAGGCTAGAAGAAAGGCATACGAGATATCTTACTGTTTTTTTTTTTTGACAATTCAAATAAATAGTTGTTCTTGTGCTTATTCTTTTTAAATGCTGCTCTTTTGTCTGATGTTACTAATGTTCATGTACTGGCAGAACTCTTGTGTGGTCCGTGTGAGCATTGCTAGCTTAAGTTTGCTATTGCCCTAACTGATAAATTGACTTTTCCCTTTTCCATCGCAAGTTGTGTTCTGTAAATCACCTGGAAATTTTGATGACCTACACATTTTTTAGTTTAGTTCTTTTTTATGCAAATCCCCGTCAAGGTAACAATATGGGGTGTGTTTGGAATTTTAGGTCATGGGGAAACGTTTTGTTTTTACGAGCAAACGTTTGCCATATAGAGGTACGGTGTTTTTTTATTTGAGAGAAAAAAAAGGGAGGGCTGTTTTGGTGACTCGGTAAGTTTTTTTTTAAAAAAACTTAATAGTTTCAACCAAAAGTAGATATTTCGCATGAAGTTCTCATTTTCTAAAAAAGAAGTGATAACCCACTGCAGTTTTATCCTTTTGAGCAAGGGAAGTGGCTGAGTTTCCTGAAGTTGAGAGAGCGGAAAATGTAAGGTGTTGAAAGTTAGTCGAGTGTTTTGTTCAGCAAGAGATTGTTTCGGTGCTTTTGAGACGTTTTGTGAGCTCCAATGTTAAGTGTTAATACTCCGATGTTGTAATCAGTAGTTCTTTGTTATAATGCAATGGCCGGAGCGATGTCCTGCAACTCTAAAAAAACTTTAGTTTTATCTTAAATTAAATTTATCAAACAATGTATAGAAAAGCAAGAAGATATATAAAGCATTTTTTCTATGAAAATGGCTCCCGAATAATGATTCAGCCAATGAACTTTAGGAAGACTCTTAGAGATGCTCTAATGGATGCACACAACACACTCTTGAGAAGGAAAGGCTAGAAGGTGTTAACATACCAGATATGATATGTGTGTGTGTTTCATAATTCAGATACAACAGTACTATCAACATTTGCCGGGGGGCTGTTGCCCCACGGTTTCGGTTAAAAAAAAAACAGTACTATCAACATGATGTGTGTGTGATTTTGAGTATCTAGAATTGGATACGGTATCAAACACAAAATATCCAAAGTACCATTTGCACCCAAATGGCAGACAAGTGAAAGGTTGTGCATGTGAGTGACTCAACAAGCCCCTGTCAGAGAATTAGCACAAATATGCACAAGGCTGGAGCCGCCGTAGTCCGTAGACCGTCTGTTGTGGATAGGGCGGTATCAAAACACCGTAGGCCGTGGCTACCAGAAAAGAGAGAGAGGACGAGTAAAATTTTGGGGGGAAACCACTTGGGTTAGGAATGAAGATTTAGCGCTCGGCTAGCATCCACGTTAGCTAAAATATCACGTTGCATTGTTTCAAAAAAGAACAAAAATAAAAATCATCACAACAGTCACATATGTGGTACTGTACATATAAAGTTTTCTAGCTGCAACAATTCAGTTTGAAATTCACCCTAGATGTCAGAAACAAAATAAACAAAGCAGTTAACCTGCCACTGTTCATCATGTGCAAACAGTGGCGCACTTGTGTTTTTTGAATCTCAGCATCAAAGATGAATTTCAAATTGAGTTATTCTAGCTACTCTTAACTTTAGGTGTACTGCATACATGATTTTGTATAGTATTTTCTCATGCGTTAAGCAGTTTTGTTAAATATTGCAACATGTTATTTTAGCTAAGCGAGCACCATATATTTTTTATGACACCCGTGGGAATGCCTAGAGCATCTCCATAAATATCCTATCCAATCTCCTAGACCTAAAAATCAACATTTTAGGAGATAGCTCATCTTCTATACCTATAATTTTTAGGAGATCAGAAACACTCTTCTCTCCTAAATAAAGGCGACAACCCCCTTCTTCTTCCTTATCCCTAAATAAAGAAATCTAGGAGACAAGTTTTAGAAATCTGCTACACCAGTGCTCTCTTATATCCTATATACATTGATTTTAAGATACTCTCCTATAACATAACTTAATAGGAGATGCAATATGAGAGATATGGTGGAGATGCTTACATCCCCACCGCACAAACGTACAAATAAGGATTCAGACAAGCTTCACATTCAGACCAGAGGGAAAGCCAAGCAGGAATCCTGTTCCAGAAAATGAGTTGCCTGATAGAGACTTGTAT
>DXKC01008306.1:0-12422 GCA_031170775.1 Cymbopogon citratus
TGTTCAGGGTGACCGCAACACCTCCTATTTCCACCATTGCATTGTCAAAAGGAACCGCAAAAATAGAATCATTCCCTCTACAACTCCTCAACAGCTAGCCACCACTCTCCAAAACTACTTCCAAGACATTTTCACTTCCCAGCTACAGCCATCCAGTAATAATACTCCTTCGGCTCCCACTACTATTGGCCCTTCGAACTACCTTTCCACTTACCAGCAGGCTAAACAGGACCCTGACAATGTCGATTCACAGCAGGATGGGACCCAAAGGTATACCAATTCTAACCCTAACCTTCAAGAAATTCATGATATTGTCAAGCAGATGAGAAGCAATGCCACTCCTGGACCGGATGGACTCAATGCAGCATTCTACAAATCAGCATGGAGCTGGATCAGCCAAGACATCCTAAAGGTAATCAGTGAATTTTATGCTACTGCTCATATCCCTCCCCAACTTAATAGCGCTTATATTACTCTAATCCCTAA
Source organism: Cymbopogon citratus (assembly GCA_031170775.1). Taxonomy (NCBI): domain Eukaryota; kingdom Viridiplantae; phylum Streptophyta; class Magnoliopsida; order Poales; family Poaceae; genus Cymbopogon; species Cymbopogon citratus. Next base: position 487 of record DXKC01008306.1, read on the forward strand.
AAAAAGCCAACCCACTATTCCTCAAGATTTAGACCTATTAGTTTATGCAATGTTATTTATAAAATCATATCTAAATCCCTAGCCAATAGATTAAAACCTCACCTCTCCAATTATATTAGTCAGGCACAATCTGCTTTCATTGCCAATCATCATATTTCTGCTAATATCATAATAACTCAAGAAATTATTCATTCTTTCAACCTTAAAAGTTGGAAAGACCATGCTTTTCTACTTAAAATTGATTTAGCCAAAGCATTTGATAGGTTGGAGTGGAACTTTATCTCCACTGCATTAAGTAAACTAGGCCTTAGTAATCATTTTATTTCTTTGGTTAATGCTTTCATCTCCTCTCCCTCTTTTGCTATTTTGGTCAATGATGAACCTACTAACAATTTCACTGCTGGAAGAGGATTGAGACAGGGTTGTCCACTCTCTCCTTACCTCTTTGTAGTTGTTATAAATGAATTATCTATAAGATTACAGGAGGCTCTCCAGAACAACAATCTCTCTGGTATCACTTTGGGGCGCAACTGTCCATCTATCCATTCACTCTTATTTGCCGATGATCTAATATTATGTGGTAAAGCTACAACGGAAGAGGCACAATGCATCAAATCTATCTCTATGAATTTTTGCAGCCAATCAGGTCAGTTACCAAATCTTCAAAAATCTTCTATTCTATTCAGCAAAAATGTCCCAAGCACCACTAGAACCCAAATTAAGAATATCTTTCCTGTTGCTAATCTTAATTCCAATACCATACATCTGGGTCACCCATGGTCTTTAACCATAAGGACAAAAATAAAGCTTATGATTTCATATTCAACAAATACATTGCTAAATTCAATACTGTTAGGGCTAATAAACTTAACCATGTTGGTAGATTAACTTATATTAAATCTGTGCTTGCTTCCATTCCCATATATTATATGTCTACTGTGTTGTTCTCTAAAATTTTATTAAAAAAATTAACAACATCATTAAAAGATTTTGGTGGGCTAGAGTACAAGATGAGATCCCACCAATCCCATTGCCTATCGTTCCTGGGATGACATCACCAAACCGACGGAGCAAGGTGGGCTAGGCATAAGGGATCTCCACATAGTCAACAAGAGTCTTATCATTCAAGCTGGCTGAAATGTTGTCACCAACAAGAATCCTTTCCTAACGAACATACTTAAGGCTAAATATTTCCCTTACGATTCTTTTTGGGATTCTACTAATAGTGGACCCAAATCCATATTCTGGTCTTTTATTTTGCAGGTCAGACAGGAGCTTAGAACCAATGCGATATACCAACTTCATGCAGGTAACAGTTCCATTTGGTCTGCCCCATGGACCTCGGTTTGGGCAAACATTCATGATCATTTGCTTTTACCTGGTACCAATAATCCTCTTCCAGCTCTGTTGTCGATCTTTGGATCCCTGGAACCTACTCCTGGAACACCCACTTGCTCAGCACCACTTTCACTCACCAAGCCACTCAAGAAATTCTAGCTACACCCACTGTAGAGAGTAATAGAGATGATATTTTGCGTTGGAAACCTGCCACTAATGGCATTTGCTCCACGAAAGCCATTTACCAGCACCTTTCTTTCCAAGTTCAGCACACTTTACCGACTCATGGTACTAGATCCATCAGCCAAGATGCTCAAAATCTACTCAATAAAATTTGGAGAAACAAGAATATCCCTCCACTTCTCAAAACCTTTGCTTGGCGTTTAATTAGACGAGCTCTACCTACTAGGGAACATGCTGCCAAATTTTCTAATCATATTGATCCCCATTGTACCTACTGTGAAGCTGATGAAAATGATTTTCACTTATTTTTTGCTTGCACTCTACCATCTAATGTTTGGGCAACTACTGATCCATCGATTCTTACTACCAATCTACAACTGGAGGATGATGGAATTCAGATTACACTTAATACTATAATCAATTCCTCTCAAATTGATATCCTCAAGTTTTTGTATTATATAGATCAAAGGGCGAGGATATCCACAATACAACTCCCTACATATATTGATTCAAGGAATCAGATGCTATGTTGATGCATCTATAAGTCCAGATCAACCAATCCAACACTCCAGGAGGGCAGGTATAGGTATCTTCATTGTCAATTTGCAGGCCCATACAACTCAAGCTCTCTACATCAAGGCGGTGATGCTCAACTCTCATTCAGTCATAATGGCGGAGGCAGCTGCACTAGCTCTAGCATCCACTCTTATATCCATTTCGACAATGTATCCTTTCTATCTGATTGCAGTCAACTGGTGGACTTCATCAACAGGGACGACCACGAAAATCCTTCGGAATGGAGAATGAAGGAATACACTCAAATTTTTAAGAACTGTACTCTCCATAACCATATTAGTAGATCACTCAATTCCACTGCAGATGTATTAGCTAGACAGGCATTAGTGCCTCATCACAATGAGCAAGACATGTCTGTTGCTTGCTCTGTTACTGCTCATGGCGTACAGTGCCCTACTATTGGTGCACTGAACTTTGTACCCCTGACTTTCGATCAGGGTCCTAGCAGTCCGTTACTGCTAATCAATATATGTTTGTTGTCAAAAAAAAAGTGCCAATGTTTCACGGGCATACAGGTGGCTTTGTATCATCATATAAGAAGCAGGTATGCAATATTTGTTTCTCAAAATCAATTTAAAAGCTTTCTAAAGAAGCTATGGGTACGATGATAATTCAGACACTTGAACTGTTATCTAGTGAAAGCACAGCTAAACTTTTCTCTAGCAACTTTTTTAGCCAGTTTTATCAATGTCAAACTAAGTTTAGGGCAGAAGAGACCTTAATATAACTACTTAGGGTATTTGATCAGCCAAAACATTGCAGTGAACTGATATAATGTCTACACTTAATCTTTATGTGTATATTGAATAAAGAATTTTCACATCTATATCTATATCTATATATCTTATAAAGATAAACCCCACTACCCTAATTATCTTGCACCTCATTGCGCCACGTCATCCACTAATCCATATCCACTCCAAAGCAATTGATGCACTACTGCCGTGTGTCTCCTTCCCCGCATGGCTTGTCCTTTCTCCTTCCCAGCCCTTCCCTGCATGCACCGCATACCATATTTGCCGTTTCTCCTCCCCAATGCATGCATATGCAAACTGCTCCACTGAACACACTTCCATTTAATGCACCATAGCAACAAGGACTCCATTGACCGATACCATGGTGCAACTATGTAGTATTTTATACTTAGCAAATTCTTCATCCTATCCTTATTAAATTTATTCTCCTTGCAATTAAAATTCTACTGAATACCCGCGGCAACGCGCGGGGAATCCACCTAGTTTATACGTGCTGATAGTATGGTACCCCTCTCTCTCTCCTTTTCTCTCTCTCTCTCCTTTTTTTTTGACCTACGATGTTCTTTGAACCATATATTCTTTGGTATAACCCTTTACAATATTTAACTACTTTGATGTTATAACAACCCAAAGTTGGAAATTAGCTTGTTGTAAAAAAAAAAGTAGGAAATTAGCTTCCCCTTGATTTATTGCTGACTTCTGTTTGCATTGATCATTTTTTCTATCTGCACCTTTAACTACCGGAAGTTGGAGGTTCCTGCATCTGAGGCCACTATCGATGCCACTGCACAAGGCATTGCTTCTTTGTTGTGTGCTCATGGTCCTGATGTTGAGTGGAGAATATGCACCATCTGGGAAGCTGCCTATGGTTTGCTACCGCTAAGTTCATCAGCAGTTGATTTACCTGAAATTGTTGTAGCTGCCCCGCTTCAGCCACCTACACTGTCATGGAGCCTGTACTTACCATTATTAAAAGTATTCGAGTATCTACCTCGTGGAAGTCCATCTGAAGCATGCCTGATGAGGATATTTGTGGCAACAGTTGAAGCTATACTTAGAAGAGCTTTTCCTTCTGAAACATCAGAGCAGTCCAGAAAGCCAAGAAGTCAATCTAAGAATCTTGCTGTTGCTGAACTTCACACAATGATACATTCACTCTTCGTTGAATCCTGTGCCTCAATGGACCTTGCCTCTCGGTTGCTGTTTGTGGTGTTAACTGTTTGTGTCAGTCATCAAGCTTTGCCAGGGGGCAGCAAAAGACCAACTGGTAGTGATAACCATTCCCACGAGGAAGCCACTGAGCATTCAAGATTAACAAATGGAAGAAGCAGATGTAAGAAGAGACAAGGCCCTGTTGCTACGTTTGATTCATATGTTCTAGCTGCAGTTGTTGCCTTATCTTGTGAGCTCCAGCTGTTCCCTTGTACTCCTAAGAATGGATCGCATTCAAATTTAAAGGATTCCATGAAGATTATCATACCTGGAAAAAACAATGGGATCAATAATGAGCTACACACTAACGTCAGCTCAGCAATTCTTCATACTCGCAGAATTCTTGGCATCTTGGAAGCCCTTTTCTCCCTGAAGCCATCATCAGTTGGGACCTCATGGAGCTATAGCTCAAATGAAATAGTTGCAGCAGCTATGGTTGCAGCTCACGTTTCTGAGTTATTTCGTCGGTCCAGGGCATGCCTTAATTCACTCTCTGCACTGATGAGATGCAAGCGGGATGCTGAGATTTCTACCAGGGCATCATCCCTCTACCATTTGATTGACTTGCATGGTAAAACAGTGTCCTCTATTGTGAACAAAGCTGAGCCTCTTGAAGCTCACCTGACCCTTACACCAGTAAAGAAGGATAATCAACATCACTATGAGGAAAACAGTACCAGCTCATCGGATAGTGTCAAGTTGGAAAACAAGAATGGTTCAACAGCACATAAGAAAAATGGTTTCTCAAAACCACTCTTGAAGTGTGCAGAAGAGGTTCTACTGAATGGTGATGTTGCAAGTACATCTGGGAAATCCATTGCAAGCTTACAGGTGGAAGCATCTGATTTGGCAAACTTCCTTACCATGGATCGGAATGGGGGTACCGAGGTTCACAAACTCTCCTAAGATCTGTATTATCAGAAAAACAAGAACTGTGCTTCTCTGTTGTGCCATTGCTCTGGCAGAAGCTCATAGCTTCTCCTGAAATGCAGATGTCTGCAGAAAGTACATCAGCTCACCAAGGATGGAGGAAGGTATATTTCTGTCTTCTTATGAGCCTGAGTGGTGGTATGAAGTCATCAATATTGTTGTTAGAATTCTTATGGCTTACTGGCAATCCTTGTTTCTCATGTGTAGGTTGTGGACGCACTTTGTGATGTCGTTTCAGCCTCACCAACCAAGGCCTCAACTGCTATTGTTCTCCAGGTCAAGATATCGCTATATTTGCACGTTTGGTCCAAACTAATTTTGTTTGATTTGTTTCAAACAAATTCATTTTTTCTTTTCTGATTAATTTATTTCAAAACAAACATTCTTAGTTTTGCTTTTTTGTTTCTGAAAAAAATTCTATTTCAAAACACATTTTAACTACAGTGCCTATGTGAATATGCACCCATTTCCTAGTCATCTTTCTTGACGCTTATTCTTTCGCAGGCCGATAAGGACTTGCAGCCTTGGATTGCTAGAGACGACGAACAAGGTCAGAAGATGTGGGGAGTCAACCAACGTATAGTGAAGCTTATAGCTGAGCTTATGAGGAACCATGACAGCCCTGAAGCGTTGGTGATACTTGCTAGTGCCTCTGACCTTCTACTTCGTGCTACTGATGGAATGCTTGTTGATGGCGAAGCTTGTACTTTGCCACAACATGAGGTGATATTTCTTCATTCATCAGATTTCTTAACATGAGAATACCTTTTAACAAAATCGTCTGTTCTGTTCTATTATGTTCTGCTGTCATTAAACATGGCCAACCTATCATTTCCATGCACTACAAAGATATATATGCCTGCTGACTGTCCTTTTGTCTGGTGGATACATGCAACTTCTGGAAGTAACCGCATGGGCAGTAAGACCGGATTTTTCAGAACCATAAGCGTTCACTCGTGATATCATACGGCCGCTAGTTTTTCAAGATTCGTGCTCTCTTTTCCCCACCCCCAACTTTCTTTTCACTTTCTTTCTTCAATCCCATGCTTCATTCCCATATTCCCACTTCAACTCAATCCATTCCCAGACTTCTATTCTTGTTCTGTACACTACATCTCTCTTCTCTCTTCTCTCTCTCAAAATGATTCACCGTCCTCTTCGTCTCTATTCCGCAACCAAGATCCGCTCCGTCCCTCTCTCTCTTCCTCCATTCATTGCCTTCGAGCTCAGTCGCCATCTCTCTATTCCTCCATCGACCTATCTATCTCTTTCTCCATCGCCACAGTCCTGTGTCGCCCTCTGCCTCTATCTTTCTCCATCACCGTCGTCCTCCGTCGCCTCTCTCTCCCTCTCTCCCCTTCAGATCCAGATCTGACACTTGTCTCTCTCTACCTCTCTCCCCCCCTCTCTCACTGGTTGCTCAAGCTCGAGATGGATTTGTGATTTTTTTGGCTATTTGTGTGCTTCTTACTTCATCTGCCATGACTTTCTCTCCCGGATGCCGTTCAAAGGTTTGATTTGATCTTCCTCCGCCATGCTTTATACTAATTCGATTTTTTTCATCAACCGGATTTTTTAACTTTTGTGCGTTGCCACCAATTTCAAATTTTTTTCTTCGATTCTCTCATATCTGCCAGGTTATCCGACTTGTTTCTGCTCGTTTAGCTTAAATAATAGGTCCAGATCTAGATCAGTGTAAGCTTCTTCATTGCCCATGAGATTAGTTCTTCATTTTATTTATTTTTGTACTGAGCCAATACACCGTGTTCTACTTTTTTGACTTAAATGCACTCCGAATGTTTTTGGTATGCATTGCATTTTCTATTTCTTCGATTCGCAGCATCTGTCACCTTCATTGCTTTTTTTAATTCTTTTGGTCAGAAATATATTCTATTTCTTCCAATTATCTGGTAGGCATTTTCGTGCACTTGTCTAAAATGAGATTGCACATTGAGTGCAAGGTGCCTGGATTGCTTTGTTTTCTATAAATAGTTCTCTTTTAGGCTAGATTTTTTTTCGCTGAAAACGGATTAGTTTTAGGTTCCGTGTTTGTTCTTTGTGACCCTATTATATATATACTAATCACTGCTAGAATTCAGATTTTATAGAGCCCCCTTTTAAGCATTTTGTTATGCTATATAGAAAGTTCCTTTTTTCGTATTATTCAAAAAGGTACACTACAATTTAGATTATATTTTGTAAGCCTAGGTATCCATGTCATGGTATTCTGTAGTCAAATATTTCTTATTTTATTTAGTATATGATTTCATTCAAAATGATAATATACTACAACAGAGACAATTGATCGCCACGTCAATTGATTTACTTCTGTTCTCAATCCTCTGATAGAAATTTTCCTCTGTATATACCTTTCAAGAATTGATTTGGTCCTCTGTTTTTTATCAATTATAGCCATTTAGGTGTTACGTGCAAAGGAATTTAGTTAGCGTCCCAATGAATAATGACGTCCAAACAAGCCATATTTAGTGCTTGGTCTCCAAATTAGCATGCATTAAGATGCACAGAACCAACAAAGGAATTATACAATTTTTTGGCGTCCAAATCCCTGTTTGTCATAATATACCGAGATACAATATTTTTTGGTTTCATCATGGCCCAACTAAGTGGTCAATCTCAGATTAGGTACTGCAAGTTGATAGGAAATTCCAGTTTTCTTTTATTTGCTCTCTGTATGAGTGCATGTATATCTGATGCTGACCAGATTAGCCATACTACTGTCATTTTACTTTAGGGAAATATTATTACCCAACCTCTGCTCTTGGAAGTAGGGTTATTTTTGTTATGTAGATTTTATTGTTAAGTTGGATAAAAATAAAATAGGCAAAGAACTAGATGGTTCCATACTCACTAATTACCGCTGAGATGCAGTTCAGTAGTGCAGGACAATAGACACCCTCTTGATTTTTTGTAGGATTTGTATTTTCACTGAGGCTATAGACATCCATGCAATGATGATTTGCATATTGGCTTGGTAACTATTTTCTAAGGCAAAGTTTTGTTTCCCATCCTTAAATGCCTGTGATGAATCTATACACATCCTTTTTTTTTTAATTAGGAATCCTTTAATGCCTGTGATGAATCTATGCACACCCATTTTAAATGAGGAAAGATATAGCTGATCATCAGTTCTAGTGAGATACCAATGTACTGGGCAATCTGTCATTCCTTGCTATTGAGCCATTTATTCTACACTTTCCTTTAGTTGTTGCTTCTTTCACTTTTTTGTGATCTGTACTTTTTCTATATATGCCCAGTTCCCTTGATGCTCCTAGAACATGGTCAAGTGATGCAATATAGTATTATGAGTCCTAAAAAGGTTATAAGTTTCAATTCTATAATTAGAAGTTCTAGTAACTATTGCCGAGGCTATGGACATGTGTGCAATGATGATTTACTTATTGACTTGGTAACTTTATCCTGCGCTTCACTCCTAAACAGAATAGTTACTATATGCTTTTTTTTATATAAGACTTCGTACTTTCACGGGCTATCATGAACGGACATTTTTCCAGCCCATTATTCTCATCTCCCTAAAATGTAGCTATCGATAAATTAACCGAACTTGCATTGTCTCTAACGTGGAAGATATGCATATTTAGACTTCCTGTATATTCTCTATCATAGTTGGTAATGTATGTTTTTTTTTCTTTCTAATAATCTGGTGTGCACTTCTATTTGAAAGGACAAATCAAATCTCAAATCGAAAACATTTTTTATTTGAGCATGGTCAGTTACAGATAGTGCAATGGGGAGGTCTTTCCTTTTTTTTTTTTGGCCATTGGCATCAGAACAATAATTTGAGGTTCTCAAGAATGCTCCAAGGTACATTGAACTCCTTGGCTGTTGTTTGAAATTTCGAGTGACTGAACACAACATTCCATGTTTCGGTATCTAGATAGATATCAAACTGTAATAGATTTCATATTCAAAAGTTGACTAGCTGAGAAATACTTCCTACTATGTTATTTTGATGTGAACAGTGATAGCCTGAATGATGCTTTAGATAGGTACCTCCTATTGCTTTCTTTGTTTTTACCTTATTTTCCTTTTGTGAAACTCACTTATGCTTGTGCCATCTAATCTTCGGTTTGCACAATTTTTTTATCAAGCCATTAATAGTGTCCCCAGATGCTACACTTAGGGAAATAAAAGGTGCGAATCTGGTATGTGATATCTTTTTTCTATTGATGTTGCTAGAATCACATTTTAAATTCTAACTTCCATTTTCCACTTTTAGAAATCATAAAACCTCTTGTCATATCCGTATGACGGTATGAGCTTTTAAGCCTCACTCCGGAGCATTCCAACCAGCACCGCGAGTTGGCAGTTCCATCGCACAAGGGGAGAGCTGACATTTGCTGCCGCCGGCTACTGACCGAGCATCTGCACTGCATATCAAGAAGAAAAGAAAATACATCGAAGTTTCGAACATTCCATCCGGGGTAGACGTAAAGTAGGACAATCGGAGGGAACCCAAAATCGCCGTCCCCTAGATTCGTCTTCTCCCTCAAAACCTAGATCTCAGCAACTCTCTCAAGCTCTATCGATCTGACTCAATAGTACTAAACTGTAATGACTGTTTCTTATTCAACAAATTGATTGTTCTAAATAGTAATTAGTCGTACTGATTACTTTCAGCAAAATAATTATTATGTTTGCACAACGAAACACAAAACATGTCTAAATGAAAGTTTTTGGCGTACTGAATGAGGCAGCAGTAGATTTCAACGTAGTTACTGAAACGTTTGTGGGGTTCAATATGAATTACAACATAGCTGATCGCAAACTTGTAAGTAAACTGCAATGCCATTTCCTATTGGAACTCTGAAAATAGCCTATAAATCTTTTTACTCTGTCAACACAGATCTTAGCTCTAATATTGGTGGATTGGTGCTGGAGTTTATATGCATGGGATTTCGAAAGAAAAAAAATTGTGGTGGTGGATCCACTATGCATGGATCGTGAAGAGGAATTTCTATCATACAAACACAGCCTTAGTGTTAGCTTGATGCATGCTTCAATGTGTGAGTGCATACCGAAATTGTTTTCGGATCACAATATAGATGGGGACTGGGAAAAAGAATACATAATCATGCCGGGGGCAAGCTGTGATAGGTGAGTCAAAAATAAAGTACACTCAAAATTCAAAAAAAAACTTAGAGATAGATAACTGAACTGAATTTTTTCTGATGCTGCAGCAATGAAACTGGCATATACACAATGTTTTATGCTAGGTACTTCGACGGTGTCATCCTCACAAGGATTCTAACTAAGGCAAGAGTTTTTAAGTCAAAACAATCTCTCTCTCTACATATATAGATGTGTTGCTCTGTAGCTGGCTACAAAATACTAAATTTTGTAGCTAGGTCGCTTTGGCGCACCGAGCTAGTCCGGTCCTGCGACAGGTTTTGTCCCTAGCGTCTGATAGTAATTAAAGAATCAATCAAACCAATTTGGTGCCCTCATTGCTAATTAATACACGCATGCATGGTTTCCTACTCTTTTGAGACTCACGCTGTCACGCATGCATGCATTGATTTCAATTCCTCCTGATTTCTCTCTTTCCTTTTGCTTTCGGCAGAAACCACCCGCATCCGTGTCCCTCCTATTCTCATCTCCGCTCGTGGTCTCGTGGACCGAGGCTCTCCAAAGCATCGCAGATCCCTTGACAACAGCAGCGTGTCTCGAGTGCCCACAGCGTGGATCTGCATCAGGCGGCCGCACAGGCGTCTCCTTGCCGACTGACGGCTGCGCAGGCGCACCCTCCTTGACGCGCGCCGTGGCCAACGGCGACGGATTCGGCAAGGCCTATGCACGGCAGCCCCATCCGGCGCGCGAGCACGGCAGCCCTATCCGGTGCTGGTTGCCAGCTGCGGCGGCTACGACAAAGTCGAACCGCTGCGGCGGCTACGACGATGTCGAACCGCGGCGACGACGACGGCCAACTACGGCGGCGGCCTTCGTCCCAGCGATGGTGGCCCCGAGAGCGGCGCGGCCCGGCCTGCAGCCATTCCCGACCAACCAGCGTACGTACTACTCGCCGTTTCGAGCCGAGCGCACGTACAGCCCTATGGCCTAGCGCTGGGGCTCTTCGGGCAGTCGGGCACCACGCCGTTGCTGTCTTGCCGACATGCAGGCCACATAGATCCCGGACATTCTTCTGCTTGTACAACAATGCTAGCTACCGGGACATGCAGGCCTTGCTGTTACTAGTGGTTGCCACCGCCGTGGCCGTCGGCTAGAGGTGGCGAGGTGCTATGTCGCCCTGGGCCAGGCCCCTGCTGGCCTTGCGTGTCTTTTTGTGTGACCTGGTGCTAGCCTACGTGCTGCTGGCCGCCGTCGCGCGCCGCTCCGCTGAAGGCCTCCGTCGTCGTCAAGCGCGGCCAGCTCGAGCCGCAGTTGATGGGGATCAAATTCCGGTGACATATGTTATAGTAATTCGCTTGTATGCGTGTGTACGCTAATTCATGTATTCTCGTAACCACTTATTCCCTTTCTTGCATGCGTACACGCATGGCAGATCCGAATTCACCGTGATTATCCTTTTAATCCAATCTAAATATATGTTGTAACTTAGGAGAATTCCACCTCTAGTTTTGTGTAGTACTTGTCGTCAAATTACGATAACTCCTTACTCTAATTATTGTAAGTACCTGATGCCAAATTACGATAATTTCCTTATTCTAATTATGGTAACTATTTAGGCCATACCAAATTATGGTACTAGAAAACAATGTGTCCAACTATGATTAGCGTAAGTGGTCTGGAAAATCACACGAGGCATCATAGATTCTAGTAAATTGTCTTTAAAAAGTCTGGTAAACAGAATATCTAGTAAAAAAATTGCAGTCTAGTATATAAGTTATCGTAACTAATAATCAAAGGAGGCATCATATATTCCAGTAAACCATGAAGATATTT